>CAUYRH010124008.1:0-12971 GCA_963574655.1 Perodicticus potto | reverse complement strand
CAACTTGTGAGTCACAGGGTCCAGTGTGACGCAAAGGCAGGTTTTGTTAAATACATGTGACTGTCTTGCCTAAATTCTTTTTTTTTTTTTTTATTAAATCATAGCTGTGTACATTAGTGCAATCAAGGGGTACAATGTGTTAGTTTCATATACAATCTGAAATATTTTCATCAAACAGTTTAACATAGCCTTCATGGCATTTTCTTAGTTATTGTATGAAGGCATTTGTATTCTGCATTTAGTAAAGTTTCATCTGTACCCTTCTAAGATGCACCGTAGGTGTGGCCCTACCAATTACCCTGACTTGATTGCCTCAGTCTCAATTATCGACTGCAATGCTTATTTTGTAAACTTTGTAACTTTTCCATTTCTATAAACATTTTCACTTAAATTGAAATTCCTCCATGAGATTTGCTTTTATTGTGTGAGGAAAAACTGTACAGAAAAATATTTAAACTTCAGGGACAAGTTACTATGAAGAATGAGATTATAAGAAATGCTAAGAACTCCTGATTGCAAAGTAAAACTATATTTTAGAAAGCTTTATCATAACACTAGTTTATCATAACACTAGTACTGTAAATCAGTACTTGTATTTTTCAGCACATATTTTTTGTTATAAATTTATTTATAATATATAATATATGTAATATGTCAATATATATGAATCTTTGTACTCATTCTTTCCCTACTTAGTAAATTAGTTTCTCTAGTATTTATGGTGAACATTATCTATCCAATACTAGTAATTAAATAATCTATAAAATAATATGAAATGTTAGAGCCATAAAATTAATTTATGTAAAATGAAAGCATTTGTGTGATTTAGTGTGTGTTTATTATCTAAGTACAGTCAACCGGCTTCAGTAACTTCTTGCTTCTTTTCCAAAGTGTTACTTGTTTATTTTTCCACATAGATATTGGCAGAGGGAAAGCCACAGCATGATTCTTCCTTTATTAACCACCAAAAAAGACTTTTTTCCATTGACCAGCTATAAGACTAGTTCAGCTAATGTAATATTTTCATGTTCTCAAACATGCTCATTTTAATTCAATTTAATAGCATATTTTAATTTTTTTTATTTATATAAAGAATTCGTTATAGCTATTTTTAAATGTTTGATTTTAAGAGGTCTTCAAATTTAATTAATTTCTTTTAAGTGTAATTATTTGTTTATTTTAAGTGAACTGATTTTTCTTTTCTTTTTTGTTTTTGAGACAAAGTCTCACTATGTCTCCTTGGTAGAGTGCTTTGGCGTCACAGCTCACAGTAACCTCTAACTCTTGGGCTTAAGTGATTCTCTTGTCTCAGCCTACCAAGTAGCTGGGAATACAGGCGCCAGCCCCAACACCCAGCTCTTTTTTTGTTGCAGTTGTCATTATTGTTTAGCTGGCCCAGGCCAGGTTTGAATCTACCACCTCGATGTATCTGGCTGGTGCCTTAACTATGGTGCTATGGGTGCCAAGCCTAAGTGAGCTGATTTTTCATTGAAATCACAATTGGATAATCATGATAACCTTTGTTCATTTTTACCTGTAGATTCATGTGTCTGTATCAATGCGCTCTTACGTTACATTCTTTAAATACACGAGTTGCTGCTCTTTTAATATAGACATATGTATAGAACCTCTTGCTAGTTTCCATACTACCATGCTTATCTCTGTCCAACTTGGATTATCTAAGATACTTGGGTAATTCCCATCATTAATTCCAATTACTGGCTATAGATTTTCATTTGTCTAAAGTGTTTATGTTTACAGATTATATTGTTGCCTTCATTCACATTTATTTAAACTTATATTTATTTACTAATTTAGCTCAGAGGGGATATATTAGTTTGTCTATTTTAAAGTAAAAACTTTTTTATACTGATCAGAGAAAGGGAGAGACTCAGAAGACCTGCTCTTTCAGCTACAGCTTCTTTTACTTCAGAACATGATATAATTTGTATTGTTGCGTCTGATAGGACTCTGACAAAATATAGGTCATGGCCTTTCTAAGTGACTTTGGCTGTTCTCAATGCTTCTTTACACATGCCATGGTTACTAATGTCTAATTATCAGTAAATCAATAACTGTTTGTTTCCTATTAACTCCCCCCAAAAGCCATTATTTCGATCTGTGGATCCCCCTCACCTGTGTCAACTTCACCATAGGCAAGCCTATTTTTGGCAGAGATAAACTCCTGCAGTATTCCTGTGTCTATCCACTAAAGGTCATTTCATTTTAATGTCATCTGAGACCAGATTAATTACAAACAGTAATTATTTGATTATCATGCATGAGCATAGTTTGTTCCTGTTGAACCTTGACAGGAATAAACGTTGACTGATTTGGCTCAGGCTAGATTTTGCTTCGTGGGGCCAAAACAAACAAACAAACAAATGAAAACAAGGATCGATCTACATCTGACGTATCTCTGTATTGTGAATGTAAATGTTAGCTGCTTAGTTTACAAATTGTCTGCTTCATAAACTCACTTTTTTTTTTTTGGTCTGAATTTGTAAGGAACTGATTTAGCATTTAAAATGTTTGAGTCAAAAATGCTTGTCACTATTTTTTTCATTTATAATGTATTTTTTTACTCTGGGAATATAGTTGGACTCTTGGAATTCCCAGTGGCCTTCTACAAAAGGCAGAGAGAGGATCAGTAAACAGTGAAACAATTACTATGTAACTGTTGGACTAAATATGCTAAAATATGTATTACTCTGGTGGTTTTTATAACAGAGCATTCAATTTGGCTATTTGAATATGTTAAAAATTAATGAGTAGAAATTATGTTTCATTAGTTGAAATGCTGTTAGTGATTCATTAGTGTGGACTCAACCATTCTATTACAAAATATTTAAAGCATAGAAAAGAGTATAAGAAAATGCTGACACATCTCCACCACAGTTATTTGACATATTTCTTCATTTTGCAATATGTTTTCAGATCACTTGTATTTTAACAGATACACATTTAATATTCTTTCTCTTTATCATGATTTTTTTCTCTCCCTCCAAAGGGATAAGCATTACTATGAATTAGATAAGTGTGTCCTCCAAATTTATGGGGTTTTTTGCACTTTTTGGTCGGGGCTGGGTTTGAACCTTCCACCTCTGGTATATGGGGCCGGCGCCCTACTCCTTTGAACTATAGGTGCCACCCCAAATTTATGTTTTTATAGGGAGCCATCTCCAATATTATTTGTGTTTGGGACTTTATATATACTTGAAATTGACTTCATTCCATATATGTTTTACACATTGCTTTTTTCACTAGAAGTTCTGTTTTTGATATTTATATATGTTACATATAGATCTAGTTAATTCATTTTAGGATTTTATTATATGACTATACTGTAATCCATTTATTTGTTACCCACGTTATGCATATGTATGTACTTTTCAATTGTTCACTGATATATTCATGCAATAGAGATGAACAATTTTCTAGAATATTTATCTGGGATTTGAATTTTAGCAGAATTTGTATATTTTTGTCCTTACCAGACTCAAAGCATGGACTCAATGTTTTCTCAGATTAAGAATTAAAATAGTCCAGGCATGGTGGCTCATGATTGTAATCCTAGGTCTATGGAAGGCCAAGGTGGGTGGATTGCTTGAGCCCATTAGTTCAAGACCAGCCTGAGCAAGACCAAGATGCCATCTCAACTAAAAATAGAAAAACGGAGACAACAGGATCACTTGAGCCCAAGAGCTGGAGTTTACTGTCAACTATGATGATACCATGGCATTCTACACAGGGCAATAGCTTGAGACTCTATCTCAAAAAAACAAGGGGGGGGAGGGAAGAAAATTATTCAAACAAAATATGCCAATAATTCTTACTGGACAGGAAGAGATATTACATCATTAAAAAATCACACAAAATTTAAAGCACATGAAACTAAAAGCATTTCAAAAGATTCAGTCCAATCCTCAGGATTTATTCTATAAGGCACATAGATTGAACCTGGTTTATTCTAAGTAGTAGAGTATTTTTTGCTCAAGAGTGTACTCCCACCTAAAACATTAAAAAGATCAATTACCTGGCTTAGCACCTGTAGCTCAGCAGATAGGGTGCCAACCACATACAACGGAGCTGGCAGGGTCAGATCCAGCCTGGTCCCACCAAATAACAATTACAATTATTGCCAAAAAATAGTCAGGTGTTGGGGCAGGCGCATGTAGTCCCAGCTACTCTGGAGGTTGAGGCAAGAGAATTGCTTAAGCCCAAGAGTTGGAGGCTGCTGTGAGCTGTGATGCCACATCACTCTACCCAGGGCAACATAGTGAGATTCTGTCTCAAAAAATAAAAAAAGAAAAAAGATCAATTATCAATCAAACCCTCATTCCAAATGAGAATTGTCGTCAGAGACATATCAAGGAGGTCCTCACCCCATAATGCTTGTGAAAAACCAGGTTTTTATCAAATTTATGGTCTTCATTAATTTATAAAGCTGGTACCAAGTACATTTCTGGATTCAGAAAATTCATGAGTAACACGCTTTAAATCCTGTGTGCATTTGAATTTTGTGAGTATTTGAAAGTCGATGTATTTATTAGAAAAGTATAGAAAACTCAGGTACCTAATATACTACCCATCATCTAATATTAAAGTACTTAGTAAAAAGAACTGGATTTTTTTTTTTTTTTTTTTTTTGAGACAGTTCTCTCACTCCGGCTGGAGTTCTGTTCTGTTCTGTTTGTTTGTTTGTTTGTTTTCAGAGAACAAAATCTATATTACCAGGTTGTTTCAAACTCCTGGCTGCAAATGATCCTGCTACTTCGGCCTCCCAAAATGCTGCAGTTACAGGCATGAGCCATTGTGTTGGGTCAATATTGAAAGTTTTAACTTTTTGCACATATTTACCCCGATTCTGTTCTTCTTCTACTCCCAGCTCAGACCTCTGCTATTCTACTCCCAGCTCAGGCCTCTAGCCTTTCCCTCCATATTTCCTATACTTTACTATTAGGGACATTCACTTGCATCTTGGTTTTTCCTTTCTTCAAGCACAACTTGTAAACAATATGTTATAAAATGAAATTGCCCAAGTTTGTTCTAGAAATTCTATTCTGGAAAGAGATGTGATACGAAGAAAGGGTGTTCATATTTCAATTCTGATCTTAAACATCAATCTTTCACGTATTTCTGACAGTATACTGTATGCAAATCAGTGCGAGCACTGTATGGAACCCGCTGCAGTGAGTTTATACAACAGAGGATGCCCCATATGTGACTCTCCCACCTCCAATTCTGTCTATCCCATCTTTCACTTGCTGCCAAGATTCCCTTCAAAAAGATACATAACCATGCCAAGTCCTAGCCTGAAATCTATTGCTAGTCCTACAATTCATTATTCTGGTTCTTACAACAGAATTTTAAACTTTTCCTTTGTTATTATTATTTTTTTAATTTCAGATTAAAATATGGGACAAACAATTAGGTGACATTGTTTGCGTTTGTTAGGTAAAGGTCCAAGTTGTAGCTGAGCCCTTCACCTAGGAGATGCACCATATGCCCTTGTCAATCCTCTCTCCCCTCCACTCTCCTCTCTTGCTCTCCCACTTGAATTTAATTTCTTTTCTCTTGTGTGGACATGTAGTTCATCTACTAACCCAAATCTATAGAGAACTGCTTTTCCCTTTAATTCTTTGCTCTTCTTACTCTAAACTTCAGAACACGCAACTTTGAATTCTTCATAAGACTCTGCGTGAGATGCTTTCTCACAACTTCCATTCATATACTCTTTCTCCTGTCTGCAGTGAGTGAGCTCTGATAGCTCCTCTTCTATGAAGGGTACCTGTCTGCTCTCAGCAGGCAGAATTAATCTCTTTAAGTTTTTCTTTACATCTTTTCTTAACTCCAAGATTCTGAGGTCCAAAGAGAGTTTACTTAACAAAATATAATTTCAACACATTAAGAAACAGTGATTATTTCTAATTATGTCTCTGAAATTAGAGGTGCTCGAAGTATAGATAAACTTTCTATTGTTTAATATGTGTTCTCTGTTCATTTTTTTAAATTTTATTGTCTTTATTATTAAATCATAGCTGTGTACAATAGTACAATCAAGGGGTACAATGTGCTGGTTTCAAACACTATCTGAACTATTTTCATCAAACTGATTAACATAGCCTTCCTGGCATTTTTGTCAGTTATTATATGAAGACATTTGTATTCTGCATTTAGTAAGGTTATGGAGCACATACCACCTACCAGTTTGTGTTTTACTTTACGGGAACTTAATTTTAGCTGCATTCCTCCTGACCAAATAATTGATAAGTTTGCATCATCCACCTACATTACTGTTTATTTTCGATTCTCTCAAATCTGGATTGAATCTATAACTAGAGAACTCAGTATTGAACTGAACTATGACAGGAGCATCATTTAGGCACTGTTCTAAACCACTATGGTGATAATATTTTCATGGATAAAATGTGAATGCATAAAATTTATGAAATGATTATCTCATTTACCTTCTGAACTCACGGAGAATCATTTGAATGAATCATACTTTGAAAGTAATAGTAACTTTGGAAAATTGGATCCCAGCCATTGAAGATCGAGCACTACTCTAGCTATTACATTTCACCTCATTCTATAATTTAGGCTTGCCCTTTATAGGACCTCCAAATACCACACAAACGTATTTATGACAGCTGAGACTGAACTTAACTTTCTCAAAACACTTGTCCCATAGATCCTGCTATTTAAAAGAAAGAAAATATATACCCATGCGCACAATGACAACAGAACTTTTTAAGCATATTCCCTTGGACAGACTACACAGACCTGATCACAGCTCTTTTGTCATTTTTCTTTTTAGGAAATACAGCTCTAACTTTCTTTTGAATTGTGTGAGCAGAGATGGTTTATATTTTCTACTTTAAAAGCAATTTAAAGGTGGAGTTATGTAGCACAAAGGCAATTGAAAAAATATCTGAAGCTTAGGAGTTGAAACTCCTCCTCATCTGGTATATATTGTAGAGAATTATTAGCAATCAGAGGTGTTTTCAAATGTCTGTACAACATTGTAAAAGTGCTTAGTCTTATAAATACTTTGCAGGCAATGGGTGTGCCAAATTGAGGGTACTATTTGTCCAGTTAGAAAATTGAGTAATGATCCATTCAGTGACATTTTAATTGATTACGTCTTTTCTGAAAAAAAAAAAATGAAATAAGAACATGCAAAAACTACAAAATGAGGACATCTTGATATTTCCTGTGAAGTATTATTCTAATTTTGCCTTACTGGAGATTCATTAAAATATAGCAGTTGGTGTAAGAGATATTTTAGCTTAATAGTAAGATAAAGAGCTTTGGACCCAGGAAGACCTTGGTTCAGATCATGTCTTCAACATTTTTGTTTTTATCTTGGACAAATTTTTCAACCTCTTATGCCTCAGTTTACATATTTATAAGATACATGTATGTTAGTAAACTATATTTTTGTTGATAGGTATCATCTTCATTAAGATCATTTTTCTACACTTTGTCAGCCCAAACTTAACTCAAAGCTTTTTAGAATATAATATGTCTTCAAGAATAAAAATGAGATTCACAGGTGATATTAGAAATATTTTGATACTTTAAAACAGTCTGCATTTTAATAGAGTAAAATATTAACCAGCAGGCTGTGATCTTATATAATATACAGAAAAGTCATTCACTGAACAATTATATGCCCAGAATTCTCACTAAATTCTTAACCCACAGACATAATAGTGCAACTTATGTGGGTATCTCACACAAAACATTAAGATTCAATGAGTTCCTAAGGAGCAAGACAAAGTTATTCTATGCAAATGTCAAGGTGGTTGTGTCTAGATAGATGACATAAGAACAAATCTCTAACATTAATAGTTAATATGATTTTTAAGAAAGTGATACAATTATGTGCTGAATCATTCTGATAAAAGCCTAAGTTACATGCTTTAAAATA
Source organism: Perodicticus potto (assembly GCA_963574655.1). Lineage (NCBI taxonomy): Eukaryota > Metazoa > Chordata > Mammalia > Primates > Lorisidae > Perodicticus > Perodicticus potto. Next base: position 5,035 of record CAUYRH010124008.1, on the reverse strand, counting down.
AGGAATGATGATGGTCACTTAGACTTAAAAGCGCACACATACCTACACAAAGGCAGCTGGAGGGTTTGTAGGAAAATAAAAGCCTACCTATGTAAAGAACTGGAAATAAATGGATAAAATAGATATCCAGTCAGAGAAGCTTCCAGAACCTCTGTCAATGTGGAAGATATAACTGAGGCATAACCTGTGATGACGTGTTTAAAAAAGCTGTTTAAGGAAAGTTATTTATTGATATCTTGTCCTATTTATGCCATGATTTGAAAGATCAGAAACTTAAGACTTGCACCCAATTAAAAAGCTTCAGTTTAGGGCGGTGCCTGTGGCTCAAAGAGTAGGGCACTGGCCCCATATACCGAGGTCGGTGGATTCAAGCCTGGCCCCGGCCAAAACTGCAAATAAATAAATAAATAAATACATAAATAAATAAATAAAGCTTCAGTTTAGTAGTACCCTTATGTCAGCAGGAAAAAAAATTACAGTGATTTCCTTGATGAACACTTTGTTTTTTATAGTGAAAATGTCTCACTGGATATGAAAAATTTTTTTTTGATCACAAATAAACCACATTCTCTAGCAGATTTTGCTTCTTTTTTTTTTCTGGCCACATGACTGAGTTCTAAGCAATGGAATACATGAGGGGTTTTCAAAGGTTTGTGGAAAATATGTATTAAGAAATCCAATGCATGGATTTAAAAAAAATTGCTCCCAAATATGCTTATATTATCTTGTTTTAATATATGTGATCAGGATCTAGTTTGAGGCACTAAGAAGGGTAAGCTGTTAGTATGAGAAGAACCCCTACAGAAGCAACATGAAATCTGCTAAAATTGAAGCAGGAACAAACAAAAAAATTAAGTATAGCGTGGATAGAAGAATGATAAAATCATTGGTGAGCCCCAAAAAGTTCATGGGAAAAATGCTTCAGAGAAATCAAGACTTTATAAATAGATAGTTCATTCTAAGAAGAAAGGAGCTGATGTTGAGATAAAGTCTATAGCAACAGATAATCCAAAAATTTGGAAGAAAACATTCATCTTTTTCATCCCTTAATTTAAAAGGACTGATGATTTATAGGAGAAAAAAACAGCCAACACCATAGATATCTCAAATGATTCAGCTTACAGAATTCTGACTCTGAAAAATTAAAGTTGAACCTACTTTTTACTAGGTGAGTGTCAAAACTGTTGCACTCAGGTCAGCTGCAGATAAGAGCAAAGCTTTCAACGAAAATTTTAAACAAGTAAGATCAACATCCCAAAGCATTTCTTCCAAGAATTGTAATAAAAGATAAAATAGCTTTATCAGTATGTTCCAGAAGAGAAAGCACAACCAAAGTAACAGATACCAAAAGGTGAATGTGATCCAGTCAAAGCAAAAGCAGACCAGTCAAGAGAAAAGTTCATGGCAATAGTTTTTTTGTTTGTTTTTTTATTTGTTTGTTTCTTTTTTATATGCTGAAGGCATTTTGCTAGTTGACTTTCTAGAGGGCTAACGAATGATAACATCTGCTTACTATCTGGACATTTTGAGAAAATTCACCAACACTTTAGCAGAAACCCCCCTGGAAAGCTTCACCAGGGAATCTTTTTCCACCACCAAAATGCTCCTACTCATTCCTTTCATCAAACAGGAGCAATTTTATAAGAGTTCCAAGGAGAGTTTCATTTGGCATTTACTCTACAGTCCTGATTTAGATCCTTCTGACTTATATTTGTTTCCTAATCTTAAAACATATTTAAAGGGCAATTACTTTACTTCAGTTAATAATGCATAAAAGACTGCATTGGAATGATTAACTTCCCAGGAACCCCAATTCATTAGAGATACACTTAATGACTGTTATCATTTACAAAAATGATTTGAACGTGATGAAGCTTATGTTAAGAAGAAAGTTTATATTTTTCATATTTTAATTCTACTTCTCCATGAACTTTTGATGTCACCTCGTAGGTGAAACTGGCACTACTTCCCAAAGTAGGCCATAAGAAACATCCATACTCAATTCTCCTTCTCCTGTCTCTTCTGTTAGGTGTAGATGATACATCAACAAGCAACAACTGGAAAATATCTGAACTGTAGGTGGAAAGGGCCTGCACAACTTAAGATGGGAGAAACTTAAATCCCAGAATCACTTTTTGATGGAAAACTAGCTAGCATACCATAGGCAACCAATTCAACCCATTTAGGCTGGCGGTTTGAAATTTTTGAACTTTTTGCATGAAGCTTACATATGTTAACCTAAAAACGTTCGAGGAATAAGAATGTGATGAGAAAAAAAATTATTGAATAGTATATTGAATTATGTAGTATGCCAAATCCAAAAATGGAATTTTTAGGCCAAATCCCTGCTACAATGTACATAACGTACAAAATCATGGTTCTTACCTTAGGAGGTGGTGACACCTGTTTTCAGTGTGATATACAACAGAACATTTCACTTGTAAGGCCACGTCCCATCTTTTCACATTGAAAAGTGGTGTGTTTATGAAATTCAATGCACTGTTTGCTTTCACTGTTTAACTATCACACGATTCACATTATCATAACATGAGTCAATGTTATGCTTCTAAGAAGGTTTTCCTGTTCCGCCAGGTTCTGGAGCATGACCAGGGGTCCTGAGGCAATGGTACATCAAATGTCATTGCAACTCTAGAAAATCAATTGGCTTCTCCTCATTTGTTTTCCGCAGTCGCCAAGCATTTTGTAAGACTAATTTGAAACACAACAAAGGCAGGAATCCAATTTCTTGCCATGGACTGATGCCTGATACTTATCAAACTTGTCATTAGCTCTGTCTATGCCCACCATAAAATGATTATGCATTTTAATCATGCATGGCTATTGAATGTGGATCTTCTTTCTTAGTTTCTGGAAATAAGGATTGGTAAGACACAGGGGATGAACACCGGTACCAGATAAGGCAACAGTGACAACACTGTTATCCCTTCATCTGCAGGCATTATTGCCTTTGCCATCAATTTGATAAATCAATATGCCTTGTTCTTTTTCTTCAGATCTGCATTTGATTCCAGAAAAAGGTGCTGTACTGACAAACAAAATAAAATTCAATCTGGGGAAAGTGGGAGAAGTGAAGGGGAAGAGGAAAAGAGGGAAGGGATTAGTAAGCTCTTATCTTTTATTTATTTATTTATTTATTTTTTTTGAGATAGAGCCTCAAGCTGTCACCCTGGATAAAGTGCATTGACATCATAGCTCACAGCAACCTCTAATTCCTGGGCTCAAGTGAGTCTCCTGCCTCCGCCTCCCAAGTAGCTGGGACTAAAGCCGCCTGCCACAAAGCCCGGCCACTTTTTGGTTGTAGCCGTCATTGTTGTTTGGTGGGCCTGAGCTGGATTTGAACCCACCAGCTCAGGTGTACGTGGCTGGGGTCTTAGCCTGTTGAGCCCCAGGCGCTGAGCCAGTAAGCTCTTATCTAATGGGTGCAATGTAAGGGTACAGCACACTCCCTGGATGAAGGACTCAACTACAACTTGAACTTTACTTAACAAAAATGAACAATGTACCCTTATAATTTGTACCTTCATATTAATCTGAAATTTAAAATAGAAAAGAAACAGGTGAGGTAGCATTTTCATGGGGTTGTATAACTATAGCACTTGTTTCTATGCTGTCATCCGTCTCTAACAGGTCAGTTATTTCATCTCAACTGAAGAGTGAAAGAAATCTTGAGATTTGTAAAATAATTTCAACTAAAAAAAGGGAAAGCAATAGTCTGAGTCCTATAGTCAAAAGTCTTGCCTAGTGTTCCAAAATGGAACAAGCAATATTCCAAATCCATAACTAATACAACAATAATGACTTCAACATTTTCTTTTTATGGCACAATAGCATCACTAGTATAAAAGTCATAGAAAAATTACTGTATAAAATATAGTGCAGTATAGTTGAATTACCTGTCTTTGGATGATTTGTTAAATTTTTTCTGAGAATTCACACCACTTTTTTACATGCTCCCAGCACACTGGTATAGTAGTAACTCACTCTGTGTACCACATGATAACATGTACCCTCAGGAGGCATACATGTCTGAAAAATCAGACCTCAGCAATGAACTTGAGCAGTAACCTATAAATAATTACCATGTCACTACTGTTTCAATAAGGGAACATGGTGTATAAATTTGTTAAAGTTAATTCCATAAGAAATAAACATCTATTATGTTGACGTCATTGTATATTTTCATCTGTTACATGAGATTTTATTGTTTACTTATTAAAAATAATTTTTGTATACTGAAATACACACATATGATTTGGAAATTGACATATCCTGAAATGGTTTACTTATAAAATTTTCTTGTCAGTCACCTGTGCTCCTTAAAGGCAATATATTACTTAAACGTATTTTTTAATTTATACAAAAAAAACTATGGGTATATAATCTTATAATTTGGCCTTTTTTGTAAGTATTAGGTTTATGAAGTTATCCATGTTGTAGATATGGAAGTAAAAAAGAAAAGTAAATTTCTTGTTTTATTTTGAATTACATTTCACATGTCACAATGTTTATCCATTTCAGTATGTTAAAATATTTGGATTACTTTAAGTTTGAACCTAGTATAAACAAACCTGCTGTGAGCATTCTTGTATGCGCCTTTTTGTGAACACGTGAGTTCCATTTCTCCTAGGTAAATAAATATCTAGCAGTATAACTTCTGGGTTGTAGGGAACATATATGCTTTGATTCTTTACTTGGTAAAATGTCAGACTTGCATTTGAAATTAATTCTATTACATTCAAAACCTCCAGTGATGTATGAGATTTCTATTTTTTTCATATCCTCATCAAAACTTAGTGTTAGTTAGGAATTTCAGTTTATCCATTTTAGTGAATAGAGAATGGTATTACATTAGTGTGTTGAGTATGCTTTTGGATGATTAAGAATATTGAACACTGTTTAAAGTGCTTAAGAGGTAACTTATTGGGGAGGGAGAGGTCTGATTGAGGGAGGGTGAATGGTGGGATCACACCTATGGTGCATATTGCAAGGGTACATGTCAGATCAATTAAATGTA
>CAUYRH010124007.1:0-37962 GCA_963574655.1 Perodicticus potto | reverse complement strand
ATTTAGAAGTTTTCTCCTAACCCTTCAAATATGTACCACAGGTGTGATCCCGCCCTCTATCCTCACTCCCCCCACCCTCCCTCTCCCTCCCCTTCCCTCCTTCTCCCCTTTCCCTATCTTCTTGTGCAATAAGTGGGTTGTTTTTTGTTTTCCCTAAGCAAAGATCTATATTTAGAAAAAGCAAAATAGGCCCGGGGCCTGTGGCTCAACGGGCTAAGGCGCCAGCCACGTACACCTGAGCTGGCAGGTTCAAATCCAGCCCGGGCTGCCAAACAACAATGACAGCTGCAACCAAAAAATGGCCAGGCGTGTGGCAGGCGCCTGTAGTCCCAACTACTTGGGAGGTGGAGGCAAGAGAATCGCTTGAGCCCAGGAATTGGAGGTTGCTGTGAGCTGTGATGCCACGGCACTCTACCCAGGGTGACAGCTTGAGGCTCTGTCTAAAAAAAAAAAAAAAAAAGAAAGAAAAAGAAACATATAATTGATGAGAAGGAACCTTCTGAAGTGCTATAAATGTTCTGTATTATAATCTGGGTGGCAGGTACATGGGCACATACAAATGTAAAAACTCATGGAAGTGAACACTTAGAATTCTTGCACTTACGTGTGTGAAACTTCATTATAAAAAATTCAGAAAAAGGAGGGTGGTGATGATGGTTGTGCAACCATGTGAATGGATTTAATGCTACTGAATTGAACACTTAAAAATGGTTAAAGTGGAAATTGTTATGTATATTTTACCATAATAAAAAATTTAAATGCACATACTTGAGTATAGCTGACTACCATATATTAAGGGACGCTGCTTAACCAGCTTTGATGATGGAAACGCTATCCTTCTAAGTAGATGGAAGGGCCTCCTCTCTGCCTGGAGAATCTGCCTTGGCTCTTCGTTTTTCTACATTGCTTCCTTCCCAAGGTCTGTAATCTCTACTAGAAAATGGAAGGATATCTGAGTGCGGGCCTCCTCACTGACCCTCACCTGACCCAACCTTTACACTCTCCCCTGCATGCAAAGACTTCCAGGGTTGGGGGAAGCTGAACACAGGCTCAGGGTTCAAGGGGAGGGCAGGGTGCAGGCAGGGCAGAGAGAGGAGGGGAAGGCTCAGCGAGTATCTTGCTCTGCTCCTATCTCAGGCTTCCCCTCTCTTCTCCTCCCCCACCCTGAGGCAGGAGGCAAACTGTAGACTTTCACTCAGGAGAGCGACCCCAGGTCCCCAAGTTGCACCTCCTTATTTTAACTTCATTTCGTTTCATCTTTTAATGAGGCGAACAAAGCACAGAGAGGTGAAGGGCTTTTCCAAGGTCACAAAGCCAACTGGAGGCTGAGCCAGGAGGAAAGTCCAGGCCCTCGGATGCCAGACCTGCACCTTGTGTACTTTGTGTGGGGGCTTGTCCGCGGCTTCTCAGACCTTCCACCCTTCTTGCTCCTCCAGCTCGCCTTCCTGCCAGTGCGTTTTTATATCAACTTTATTGAAGTTTAATTCACATGTTGTAAAATGTACCCAGAGTGTACGATCAATCCTATGGCCTTTAGTGTACTAAAATCTTACCAATTTTAAAACATTTTCATCATCCCCGAAAGAAACCCTGTAGTCATTAGCAGTCACTCCCCATATTCCCTGAACCGCCCAGCCCTAGGAAACTGTCAATCTACAGATGTGCCTTTTCTGCACATTTCAAATTAGTGGAATCATACAATATGTGGTCCTTTGCAGCTGGCTTTTTTCGCTTTGCACTGTGTCCTCAAGGTTCATCCATGCCATAGCCCTCCAGATCATTCAGCTGTTCTTGTCAAGATAAGTGGAATAAAGGGGTAGGGAGAAGAATGAGAGAATTCCGAGGCTCCAACACAGCAGCACGGTGAGATGAAGGTGACTTTAATTCCCTCCCATGCGCCACAGACCTCAGCAATCTCTTCCTGCTCACTACTGCATTTAATCTAATCTTCATAGCCTAGGAGCATCACCATCCCAATTCAGATGTGGAAAACTGAAGAGGAATTCAATAGCTCTTCCAAAGGAATGCCAGGCAGAAGCAGCAGAAAAGTTACAGAATTCAGGTTTGTCTGCTTCAAACGCCACTGTCTTTTTTTCCCCCCACTAGCCTGGGCTACCTCTGAAATTGGCAGATTCTGACAGTGGGTATTTCACATCCGCAGGTGGGTTGAGACTTCCAGATAATTTTAAAAAGTGGTGATCACTGGGCAGCGCCTGTGGCTCAGCGAGTAGGGCGCTGGCCCCATATACCAAGGGTGGGGGGTTCAAACCCGGCCTTGGCCGAACTGCAAAACAAAAAGAATAGCCGGGCGTTGTGGCGGGCGCCTGTAGTCCCAGCTACTCGGGAGGCTGAGGCAAGAGAATCGCCTAAGCCCAGAAGTTGGAGGTTGCTGTGAGCTGTGTGACGCCACGGCACTCTGCCGAGGACGATAAAGTAAGACTGTCTCTAAAAAAAATGTGGAGATCACTGTGCTTTATTTATTTATTTATTTATTTATTGAGACGGAGTCTCACTCTGTCGCCCTTAGTAGAGTGCCATAGTGTCATAGCTCACAGCAACCTCAAACTGTTGGGCTCAAACGATCCTCTGGTCTCAGCCTCCCAAGTAGCGGGGACTATAAGTGCCTGCCACTGCCTGGCTATCCACCCACCTCAGCCTCCCAGAGTTCTAGGATTACAGATGTGAGCCACTGTGCCCGGCAGATCACGATGTTTTAAAACCATTTTACTTCAACTCCATACTTTCCTAACTGCAACACTATTTCTAAGAGCAAAGGAATAAGACCTACATGACCAATGTAGAGTAGAGTAGGGGCTAAAGTGTAATATCCACATAGTTGATTCAGCTGTAAAACAGAATAATCTCAATATACACAGTGAACATGAGCCATTCGCAAAACAGCCTGTATACTGTAGTAAAAATTGCATGTAGGGGGAGAGTGGGGAGAAAATACAGCAGACATGTATCTGCTTGTGCATGCATACACAAAACATTTCAGAAAACGTAAATCCTAGGGGAGCTGGGTGACTGGGGAGAGTGGTGGGAGGAATTCCACTCTTTTTTTTCTTGGAGACTTAATCTCACTCTGTCACCCTTGGTGGAGAGCTGTGGCGTCACAGCTCACAGCAACCTCTTGGGCTCAAGTGATCCTCTTGTCTCAGCCTCCCAAGTAGCTGGGACTACGGACATACACCACCAAGCCTGGCTACTTTTTCTCTATTTAGTAGAAACGGGTCTGGCTCTGGGAACTCCTGAGCTCAGGTCATCCACCCTCCTTGGCCTCCCAGAGTGCAGGATTACAAGTGTGAGCCACTGTGCAGGGCCGCAGATAAATTTGAATTCCAGATAAACAAGGAATACTTTTGAGTTTGAGTATGTCCTGTGGAGTATTTATGTATCTGACCCCAGTAAGTCAAAGATTTTACTGTAGTAGTCTCTAGGTGTAAAGATATCAATCTCACTCTACTCCCACCCCCCACACCACTGTGCCGGCGCACCAACCTCCCTTCCCCCATCCCCACCTGTACCCCTCGCTCCATAAGAGTTAACTTTTAACTCCCGCAGGGAGACCCCTTTGGCCTTGTGTGGGTGGTAAGACACAGACCCTGCCTGCCAATCATTGGACATTATCTGCGCAGGAGCAGAAAGAAGACGGCGCCAGTCACGTGGAGCGAGCAAACTGGCGAGTCCAGATGGCCCTGCCACCCGCCCACCTGGCCCGGGCCGGGGGAGCCCCGTGAAGGCGGTTGTCTTCCTTGACCTCCCAGGAAGGAACTAGGAGGATACGCCTTGCAGACCAGAGTGTATCGATTTCTGGCACTCTGTGATTATTTCCTTTGTTTGCAGCTTTCAGTAGTAGTTGTAAATAGCAATAAGTAAAAATACTCTGGCCTTGTTTTAGTAAGGCTCCTGGGGGGAAAAAAAGGCTATGTCTTCCTCCTGAGTCTAAGTAGGAGGAATAATTCCCCTAAGGACGGTGTAAGGCAGCTGAGAATGTTGGAGGATGGGAAATTGGGCACACCAGGGATGAAAATACCAAGGACAGCGGTGGGTCATGAATGTCCCCACCAGGAGATCCAGTCCATTTTGGGGGGCTTTCATTCTAATTTCTATTAGTTGTCCACCCTTTCTTGATAAGGCTCATTAATCCAAATGCTGCTTTCCCGGGAGCTTGCTTCTTCTAGGAAGCCTCTCGCCTAGTCCGGCCCTCCAGATTCTCTTTTAACTCGGAGTGTTTAACATCACCGTGGGCAATGAATCCTGCACTCACTCTCAACAGCTCTAGAACTTTCCTATTTTTTTTTTTTTTTTGAGACAGAGCCTCAGGCTGTCACCCTGGATAGAGTGCTGTGGCATCACAGTTCACAGCAACCTCCAATTCCTGGGCTTAAGGGAGTCTCCTGCCTCCGCCCCCCAAGTAGCTGGGACTACCGGCGCCCGCCACAACACCTGACCGTTTTTTGGTTGCAGCCATCATTGTTGTTTGGCGGGCCCGGGCTGGATTCGAACCCGCCAACTCAGGTGTACGTGGCAGGCGCCTTAGCCTGCTGAGCCACAGGCGCCAAGCCTCCTATTTTTTTTCTATTGCTAGACATTTCACTTGTTTTCCAGCGACCAGGAACGTACTTTATATCAGTGAGCCTTAGGCGATGTTTGGCTAAAGGTGCTTTTGACCTTTCAAATCACAGCAGACAGTGGTGATAATGATCACATAATCAACGTAGGCAATATTTATCGATAGTAGTATAGAATTACATAAGCAAATACAGAGGGTGCCCAAAAAAAGGACCTACATTTTAAGAAAGGAAAAAGCTGTAATCAAATTGTAATACTCAATATATACGGATAACACAAGATGAAGAAGACAAGTCATGTTGGGGCACCTCTTGTAATTGTAGAAGTAAATGGTGAATTGAGTATTACAATTTTAATGCAGTTTTTTACTTTCTTAAATTGTGCATACATGTTTTTGGCACCCTCTGTATAATTGGGACTTGGAGGTCTTTTTTTAGTTGTAGGTGGTTTTTAAACAATAGGTGTCAATAATTACGAGTGATTTTGGTTAAACTAATTCCTGGCATCAAATAACCTACCCATCCTCTTTCTTTTGCTTTGTGGCTCATCCTTCTTCTTCTGTAAGGAGGTGTTTTTGTTTTTATAACGTGCCTCTGAAACTCAGTATAGTTTTCTCTCTTTGGCTGGGAAAGTGGAAACCTGATGAGGCTTTCTTTGAAAATAAGAAATGGATTGTTAAAATACATAATAGCTGATATGTTCTTGTCTACTTAAGGTTTCAATTTTTAAACTTTGAATCAGTCACAAAATGTTTATTTTACTATTCCCACTCCTCTACTCAATGTAAGTGGCCTATGATAAAAATACAGGTACACTTACATTGTTATTTATCCCAGCAGCATCAGCTGGGATAGTCTGTCTTGTTTTTATTTTGTTAACAGGCTGAGAAATCAGCAAGATAGTGGCTATTGAACCCAATAGGGGATATATATGAGCACTTTTGGTGATATACATTTTAACTTCTAATTCATCTTGAAACTCTTAAATGAAATTTTATGTCAGGATTTATAGTCACTGTTTCCTCTGTTCTTTTAAAACTCCTACAACAGAAGGCACAGGAAAACTTTCAAGATAGTTGCAATTTATCAAACCATCAATTGTATAAGAAAGTACATAAACAGTAATTTTAGGTGGATTATTAAAAAAATCAAACTCCTTTATTTTCAAATGGTCAGTTAAAGCATTTGTAAATTAAAATAAGGAATAGTATTTTGACATCTGTTTGTTCCTCACAACTATCAAACAGTAAATATATTTACTTTTCCCTCTTAAATTCATCTTTGTAAAATAATTTTTTTTAAAGAGACAATGCTCTGTCTCCCAGGAGAGAGTGCAGTGGCAGCATCACAGTTCACTCCAGCCTTGAATTCCTGTGCTTGAGTGAGCCTCCCACCTCAGCCACCTGTGTAGCTAGGCCTATAGAGGTGTCCCACCATACCTAGCTAATTTTTAAGTTTTTTGTAGAGAGGAGGTCTTACTATGTTTCCCAGATTGGTTATGAACTCCTGGCCTCAAGTGGTCATTGTGCCTCAGCTTCCCAAAGCACAAATAATTTTTTTTTTTTTTTTTTTTTTTTTGAGACAGAGTCTCTCTCAGTTGCCTTGGGTAGCCATGGCATTATAGCTCATAGTAACCTTAAACTCTTGGGCTTGAGCAGTCTTCTTGCCTTACCCTCCTGAATAGCTGGAACGACAGGCAACCAGCACAACTCCTGGCTAGTTTTTTCTATTTTTAGTAGAGATGGGGTCTTGCTCTTGCTTAGACTGGTCTGGAACTCCTGAGCTGAAGGAATCCGCCCACCTTGGCCTCCCACAGCACTAAGATTATAGGCTTGAGCCGTCATGCCTGGCCTGTACAGTCTTATGAATTAATGATGGCCCTTGCCTTGAGTGTCACAGACCAGGCTTCCCTGCTTTTATGGCTGTGCTGTTTCCTCTTCTTAGCCTCCCCTTGTTAGCCTGCCAGTGTGGTGTTCATGATGTGCCATCGTATTGTAACTTTTGTCTCACTAAAAGCCTGAGACTAGCTCCCAAGGCTCAGCTAATATGAAATGAGGTTGATGTCCTTTGTGACATGTGTTTGCGGTACCTAGAGGCTTTGCCATTTACTTCCAGGTTCTAAGTTAAGGTCCTAATTACTGAACTTATTGGGAACACTGGAGAAGAACTAGCAAACTGCTCAGATCCTAAAACTTTCCTCCTAGCTTTTCTCATCTTCCATCTGGGCTTCAAAATTCCTTTTACAGAATTCTAAAACAGTAGTGGCTTATACATGGATGATCCTTATTCTCTCTTTTTTTTTTTTGAGACAGAGCCTCAAGCTGTCACCCTGGAGAGAGTGCTGTGGCATCGCAGCTCACAGCAACCTCCAATTCCTGGGCTCAAGTGAGTCTCCTGCCTCTGCCTCCCAAGTAGCTGGGACTACAGGCACCCGCCACAACGCCCGGCGATTTTTTGGTTGCAGCCATCATTGTTGTTTGGCGGCCCAGGCTGGATTCGAACTCGCCAGCTCAGGTGTACATGGCTGGCGCCTTAGCCCGTTGAGCCACAGGCGCTGAGCCGATCCTTATTCTCTTGCAGACATTGTTTTAAGCCCTTTATAGACATCATTCTGTAATGCATCTTCCCATTAATTGCATCTTCACAATAATTCTCAGACTACTTCCAAATTCAGAGGAATTGGAAAGGGAGGCACAAAGAGGGTAGGTGACTTGACGCAGGTACATAGCTGGTAAGTGGGGTGAGTGTCAAAGCTGGAACTCCAGCATAAGCAGCCTGACCTGAAGATCTGTATTTCTATTTGCCACAATATACAGGATTCTACTGCTGTCATCTGAGTGTATGAAACTTAAGTGCATAAAGGAACGTGGCTGGGTAATCAGGTTTCACTGCTGCAACCTCAGGCAGAACCATCTTCCTAAAGAATTAAGTCCCTTCTAGAATTATCTGTCTTCCAATTCCTCCTGTTCCTCCAATCCAAGTACAGTCAGCATCAGTTATTAACAGTGATCAAGCTTTTTCTTTGTGGCAGGCATCTTTCTGGGCACTTTATAAATATCTCAAACCCCTATAACATTGTTGTCCCCACGTAAGGAGGAAGGCTCAAAGATGCTATGTGGTTTGTTCTAATCACCCAGTGATTGGCAGAACTCACATTTTCATTCCTCAAATACCTCAAGGACAAAAGCCTCCATCATTCTCTCTCCATGTGCCTATAGGATAGAAGCCAAATTCCTCACTGGCAGGCAAGGTGCCATGCTATCTTCCCAACCTTATCTCCCGCTGGGCTCCGGCTTGACTCCTCTGTTCCAGACTGGCATGTGTGTGCCCTCTCCCCCAACCCGTGGGCTCACGCCCAACACCCAGCCTTCCATGAGTTCTTCCCACGACTTAGAATGCCTTGTTTTCTCCTTTCTTTCTACTCAGATCCTGTGAAACTTCAGGACAGTTCAGTATTCCATCTCACACACAGTCTTCCTTCATTAGGTCCTGCAGGCCCTACCAGTCCTGTGTGTCCCTTGTCCCCGTACTGGGGCATTGATCACACACAGCTGTATACCTTGCCATCCATTCCGGCTGGTTGACTCACAGCAGCACATTTGACATAAGGACCTGAATTTTTTTTTTTTTTTTGCAGTTTTGGCCAGGGTTGGGCTTGAACCCACCACCCCTGGTATATGGGGCCGGCGCCCTACTCCTTGAGCCACAGGTATCACACAATGTTTTTTTTTTTTTTTTGAGACAGAGTCTTACTATGTCACCTGTGGTAGAGTGCCGTAGCATCACAGCTCACAGCAACTTCCAGCTCTTGGGCTTAGTTGATTCTCTTGCCTCAGCCTCCTGAGTAGCTGGGACTACAGGCGCCCACCACCAACACCCAGCTGTTTTTTTTTTTTTTTTTTTTTTGAGACAGAGCCTCAAGTTGTCGCCCTGGATAGAGTGCTGTGGCATCACAGCTCACAGCAACCTCCAATTCCTGGGCTCAAGCGAGTCAATTGCCTCTGCCTCCCAAGTAGCTGGGACTACAGGCGCCGGCTACAACGCCCGGCCATTTTTTGGTTGCAGTCGTCATTGTTGTTTGGTGGGCCCAGGCTGTACTCGAACCTGCCAGCTCAGGTGTACGTGGCTGGCGCTTTAGCCTGTTGAGCCACAGGTGCTGAGCTCCAGCTGTTTTTTTGTTGCATTTTGGCCAGGACCGGGTTTGAACCTGGAAAACCCAGTATACGGGGCCGACGCCCTACCCACTAGGGCACAGGCGCTGCCTACATTTCTGTCTTTTAATTCAAAGTTTTAAACAGTTTCATTGAGGTATAATTTATATGCCATAGAAATTCACTCGTTTTAAACATATAGATAATTTCAGTAAATTTACAGTTTTGTACTTACCATTACAAACCAATTTTAGATCATTTCATTACCCCCTCAAAAGATCTTTTATACCCACTTGCACTTACTCCCAGTTCACACCACTAGCCTCTGGTAACTGCTAATCTACTTTCTTGCTATATTGATTTGCTCTGGGCCTTCCATATAAATGGAATCATACAACAGGTGGTCTTTTGAATCTGGCTTTATTTATTTATTTATTTATTTCAGACAGAGTCTCACTCTGTTGCCCCAGGCCAGAGTGCCGTGGCCTCATAGCTCATAGCAACCTCAAATTCTTGGATTCAAGTGATCCTCTTGCTTTAGCCTCTCCAGTAGCTGGGACTATAGGCACCCACCAGAACACCCAGCTAGTTGAATCTGGCTTCTTTTACAGAACATAATGTCATCCATGCTGTAGCATGTATCAGTACTTTCTTCCTCTTATGGTAGAGTAATATGCTATTATATGGATATGCCACGTTTATTTATTTATTTTTTTGTAGAGACAGAGTCTCACTTTATTGCCCTCGGTAGAGGGCCATGGCGTCACACGGCTCACAGCAAGCTCCAACTCCTGGGCTTAGGCAATTCACTTGCCTCAGCCTCCTGAGTAGCTGGGAATACAGGCACCCGCCACAATGCCTGGCTATTTTTCTGTTTTGCAGTTCAGCCAAGGCCGGATTTGAACCCGCCACCTTCGGTATAGGGGGCCAGCGCCGCCCATATATGCCACGTTTATTTATTCATTTACCCAATGATGGACATTTGGATCATTTCAAGAGAATAGTTCTGCTAGGAATTTTCATGTATAAGTCTTTTTTTTTTTTGCAGTTTTTGGCCAGGGGTGGGTTTGAACCCGCCACCTCCAGCATATGGGGCCAGCGCCCTACTCACTGAGCCACAGGCGCCGCCCGTGTATAAGTCTTTACATGGACATATGTTTTCATTTCTTTGAGGTAGATGTCTAGGTATGGAATTATTGTGTTATATGGTTGTTTTCCAAAATGGCTGTGCAATTTCACATTCCCACTAGCAATATAAGAGAGTTCTAGTTTCTCCACATCCTAGCAAACATTTGCTCTTGTTTATCTTTTTGATTATAGCTATTCTAATGAGTGTGGAACAATACCTCACTGGGGTTTTGTTTTGTATTTCCCCAATGACTAATGATACTGAGCACCTTTCCATGTGCTTATCAGCCATTTGAATATTTTCTTCAGTGCAATGTCTATTTGAATAATTTTTTTCCCTTTAAAAAAATTAGAGATGGGGGGTGGCGCCTGTGGCTCATCGAGTAGGGCGCCGGCCCCATATACCGAAGGTGGCAGGTTCAAACCCGGCCTCGGCCGAACTGCAAAACAGAAAAATAGCCGGGCATTGTGGCAGGCAGCTGTAGTCCCAGCTACTGGGGAGGCTGAGGCAAGAGAATCGCCTAAGCCCAGGAGTTGGAGGTTGCTGTGAGCTGTGTGACGCCATGGCACTCCACTGAGGGCGATAAAGTGAGACTCTGTCTCTACAAAAAAAAAAAAAAAAAAATTAGAGATGGGGTCTTGCTATGTTGCTCAAGTTAGTCTCAAACTCCCAGCCTCAAGTGATCCTCCTACCATGGCCTCCAAAAGTGCTGGGATTACATATATGAAACAACATGATTTGCTACCATTTTTCAATTGGGCTATTTGTCCTCTTATTATTAAATTATAAGAGTTCTTTATAATTTATCAGATATACACCTTCCAGCCTATGGCTTGTCTTTTCATTTTCCTAATGGTGTCTTTTGATGCACAAAAGTTTTTTTTTTTTTTGCTGGGGCTGGGTTTGAACCTGCTACCTCCAGCATATGGGGCCAGCAGCCTACTCCTTTGAGCCACAGGTGCTGCCCGATGCACATAAGTTTTGAAAGTCTAATTTATCTTTTTTTTTTCCCTTTTATTGCTTGTGTGTTTGGTATCTTATTTAGGAAGTCTTTGCCTAACCCTTCCAAGTTTTAGAACTGTTCCTCCTCACACTCATTAGTATGTTTGGACATATTTCTAAGTAAATAAATTCAGATATGCATCAGTATCTTTATGGCTTTGGTTTCTAGAAAATAGAGAGGAAAGAAAGGAGACAGTTGGACCAGACAACTCAAAATATCCAGCAGGGGCTCGGCGCCCATAGCACAGTGGTTACTGCACCAGCCATATGAACCCAGCCTGGGCCAGCTAAACAACAATGACAACTGCAGCAAAAAAATAGCTGGGCATTGTGGCAGGTGCCTGTAGTCCTAGCTACTTGGGAGGCTGAGGAAAGAGAATCGCTTGAGCCCAAGAGTTTGAGGTTGCTGTGAGCTGTGATGCCACGGTGAGATTCTGTCCAAGAAAAAAAAAAATCCAGCATGATTCTGTTCATTCTTCAGGCCTTCCTGTCTTCATTTTTAATCAGCTCTTTTCCTGTAGCTCCTCTGTTTTGTGAAAAAATACTAAGTTATTAACTTCATCACAATATTTTACATTTCAGTATCTTGGATATCTAGATCTAAATCTTCTGTAAGCTTAAATCCTTCCTTCATAGATACTACTGATGGGATGCTAATAAGGAACATATATTTCCCTGTAATTTGCGTTTTGACAGCTGCTTCTTCCTACATCTATTTCATTCTCAAAAACTGGGTGTTGGGCATAATTCAGCTCCAGTCTATGTAAATATGGAAAAAGAAAATTAATAGTGGATAATAACAATTGGCATGTGTGTTTTAATGGAAGACTCAAAAGGAATGAGATACTCCTGAACAAAATAATAGTTATCATTGAAGAGGTTCCAGATTGGAATGTATGATAGTGTCCTGGCACCTGTCAAGAGTAGAGCTTCGCTGGCTCTGAGGTAGGCTATGAGGTATTGTGTACAGCTAAAAGCTTCTTTAGGAAATACTTTTCAAAAAGATAACACTAATATGGAAAATCCAGACAAAATCTGGAACATCTAGGCATGGGCTTGTAAGAGGGGTCTTAGCATTAGAACTCAAAAAGAGATTAGAGGACTTCAGAGCTCAGCGCTGAAAACATCAAATTGCTGAAAGTGATGGCCACTAGACAAGAATTTTGATGAGAAGCCAAGAGAAGTGGTCATGCTCTTTTGGAGAATTAATCTCCTGAGTTTGGGGCCTAGGCTCTGGAAGATGAACACTGGTGGAAAGCAAGGCTCATTCACAGTGCATTAAACCCAGCCTTGGTAGCTTTACCTTTTTTCACATGGAAAAATCACTGTAGTGGCCCTTATAGTGTGCACGGAGTATCCTGGAAAACTAATATAACATGGAGAGAATAACTGGACACTACTGCACATTCAGACATATAGCAAACGACCAGCTGGTTTAGGGGACACGTGGATGTGTAAGAACAGTGAATAGGCATTAGGGATGGATTTGTTGTGCTGGTGCAGAGAGGAGACAGACGTGGCTAGGATAGCCGGTCGGGATGAGTACCCTGGGAAACGGCTGTTAGATGATCCAGTTTTTTTTTAAAGGTATAATTACATATAGTAAAATGCACAGATTTGAAGTGTAGAATAATTTTGAGTAAATGTCTGCATTCGCCTAACCACCCCCCATCAAAAAAGAAAAAACAAACCTTTTAAAGTCTGAGTTTCAGGTGCCTGCAATCTAAGTGAAGCTGCCTCAAAGGCAAGAAGCTGTATGCAACCAGGAGTGAGAAGAAAAAAGGCTAGAACCACAAATTAGCGTTATCTGGAGCCAGTAGACAGAAATCTTGTAAGCAAATAAACGTAGATGCAGGAAAGGATAAACGGAAAACAAAAAGTCCCAACCTTTGACATTTTGAGCTCGTTTGAGCCCCATATATTGAGGGTATTATTTGCCCGTATAAACGCAGAGGCTTTTTTTCTCAGGCTTTTTCCCATGCTTAATTTTCTTAAGAGAGAAATAAACCATTTTCCGAGTTGGCTGCTACCAAGATGTGCTCTATTGAACTTAGAAAATGTGCCTCTTTGGGGTAAGGGAAGCTAGAGGACCCCACGGGGTGGTTTGCAGCGTGCACGCCTCTGTTTTTGACTTGCGGAGCTCAGCTTCCCGCTGGAACGTGCTTTGGCAGCTTGGTCTCCGCGCCTTGGAGAGCTGAGTAGGGTCACAGCATCCCCGGGCCTCAGTGCAAGTGCACTTGCAAAGATTCTGCAGCAACGCCTTGGGCGTCCTTGCAACTGGTGCAAGCTTGCACCCGGCGGGAGCGCGGTGGCCAGAGTTGGGGGCCGGTGGGCGTGGCCACCCTCCCTCGCGCCTTCTCCCGCCCTGGCAGTCCCGGGAACGTTCGGAAAAGTATCCAAAAGTTCTGCGCTGCGCGCGCGCAAACGAAAAAAAAAAAAAAAACTAGACACCCGCCCCCCACCACTCCAGGCGTGTCCGGACCTCGCCACTTTGGCTGCACCTCCGGCTGCAGCACACACGCCTGCTGCTTCTCCTCTTCGGGAACCTAGCCGTCGGTCGGCTTCTTCCCTTGCAGCCGTCTCCAGACGGCAGAGGCGACCAGAGAGCCCTTGCGCTTCTCCTTGGGGCACCATGCCCAACGATGAAGCATTCAGCAAGCCTTCCGCACCGTCGGAGGCTCCGCATGCCCCTGGGGCGCCGCCGCAGGGAAAGCCTGGAGGCTTCGGCAAAGCTGCTGGGGCGCTGCTGGGGGCAGCCGGAGGCTCGGGTGCCGGGGGCAGCGGCGGAGGCTCCGGCTCCGGCTCCGGCTCCGCGGCGTCGGGCCTGGGTGCTGCGAACAAGAAGTCCCCTCGGCTGCCCAAGTGCGCGCGCTGCAGGAACCACGGCTATGCCTCGCCTCTCAAGGGCCACAAGCGCTTCTGCATGTGGCGGGACTGCCAGTGCAAGAAGTGCAACCTGATTGCCGAGAGACAGCGCGTGATGGCCGCGCAGGTGAGTGCGGGCATCCCGGAACCGGGGTTCGGGCTCCAGCTTTTTAGATTAGGTCGCCCAGTCATGGCCGTCGCCACGCGGGGCCCGGGGTCTGGAGGGACGCGGCAGTGTGTTCGCCGACGGACGCGGCGCGCTGGGTCGGGGGCTCCCAGCCACGTGACCACGCCAGGCTCGCGGGGCAGGGGACGCGTCCCTGGTCTGGTCCACCACGCATATTAGAGCGTTCGCTGTGCTCGGGGTTCCCCACGATGTCTGATTTCGCTTCCCAGCAGAGTTGCGGGGTTCGTTTTGGGGAAATCTTCGGGATCTTTAACTCTGCCTATCAGAAGAAAGTTTCTGGGGGTCTCTCTGCTCCGGGGTCCCGTGGATTCTTGACCCCACTATGGGAGTATGGAGTTGCGGGGTTCGCCCCTATGGGAGTTCCGGGGATCCCCGAGTCCGCCCTGGAGAGAGCTGCGGACCTCACTATGCTGGGGTGTTTTCAGTATCTGCGACGCGACCCTCCGAAGTGAAGGTTGGGGGGTTCGCTTCTAAGGGAATCAGTCCCTGGGGTTTCTGATTCTCGCTAGCCCAGCAGAGTTGCAGGGTTCGCCCGGCTGGGGGTTCCCCACGATCTCCGATCGCTCCCTCCCAGCTAAAGGGCGATTTCAGGGTACGATTTCCTCGCGGGGGTCCCCGCGGGCCCTAACTCCGCCTCCGCGCTAAGTTGCGCTTCAATTCAGAAGCGTCCTCGGTGCGGGACTGCGGGCACCCGGCTAACGGGTCGGGAAGCTTTGTTCTGGAAAAGTCTCTGCAATGGACGCCGGCGTGGCGTGGTCTCGCTCGCGCGCTTGGCGCTGTTTGTATCGGTCCCCGGGGACCGAGGCCGAGCGGCTCAGCCATTTTGAGAGCCGGGGCTGTGCGGGGACGACCGCGTCCACGTGCACGTGACCTTGGAACTGTTGAAAAGGATTTTTAACAGTGCAGGGGAAATGCGTGTGGGCTGCAAGTTCTGACCGTCTTTTTTTTTTAAACTTCCGAAGTAGGCTCGGAATTTAGCATCTTAACGGAACAGCTTACGCCGTTAGGGTCCTAAAATGATCTTCAGAAGACAATATATAATATACCTTCTTTCCAGCTTAAAATGTGTCCTTTTTCTACGGTTATTTGAGAAGACACCAAGGAAATGTTTGCTAATGATGCTCTACTTTTAAGAACGTGTAAATATCCTCCATTGAATAAGACTACCGAAATGAAGATTAAATGCTTTTTATGTACATCTGATTTTTAAAACTGTTTAAAAACTAAAATGCATTTTGGCTTCACAGGTGGTAAATGCAGTTTTGAAAATAGATTCATTTCCTTGTTATCTTAACAGATGTTTTAGCTTAGAGTATGGTGGATGCAAATACTACTGGGTGTAGCATTAAAATGCATCGTGGTCAGTTTACAGAGCGAAACTTAGGGATTTGTAGATTGCACTTCTGGGTTGAAAAAGATTCTGAACGTTTAGTTATTGGCTTAAACATTCAGTGTGGGTGGAAAATGTAATAAAAATATTTATTCTAGTAGAGAAATCAATTTTTAATAAACTTTTTTAGTGGAGGGACTAATTTTGAGGTGGCTGTTTGCTCTATCAAAAACACAGGCAAGTCAAGGTTACTTTTAGAATGTGAATGTGAAACTTAAGTATTTTACCCACCCGAAGGCTGGTGCTGTGTCAGGTGAATCCTTAAAAACATATATAACAAAAAAAATATAAAAATAAAAAAAAACATATATAACAACTTCTTTTTAGTCATTCTAAAATAATTTGAAATTGGTCTTAGGTAATGATTCTAAATTAATTTGCATTTTAATCATTCATCACCCCTTCCCCATTTAAATAGTATTTCCTAACCAACTGTTAGAGAAAATATTTGTAAAGGTGCACTGACTTTATGGAAAAGGTACCCTGTGCATTGTGGGTATAAATGTGCATTGACATACTTCTGAGGTTTACAGGGTTTTAAAAACTTACTTCAGGTCAAAGTTATAGCTAACTGTCTCTTAAACCTCTTAGTGATAGAAAATACAAGATTTAGGCTTAATCATTTATTTTTTAGCATAATTGATTACTTTTTCTAAGTTGAAGACTTTTGGGTTATGACTAAGAATCCAAATGGATCAGCTATGTCTGGACTACAGTTTTCCTGAAACAACATATAATTTGTAGTTGTGTTTTTTATTTAACATTTAGATTTTATCTTTTGGCTTGTTTGGGGCTTCTGTAGTACTGGGCAGGTACTTTCTACCCTCATAATCAGTAGTACTGTAGTCAATTTCAAAAGGAAATCTCTTTTTTTGTTAACATGTGTGAGCAAAAAATACAATTTATGTTCTTTAAACCTCTTTTTTCAACCTTTAACAATGTAATTTAAAAGAAGATCAATGGAAGAGGGACCATGAGGAGTTTCTTAGGTAGGTCAGAGTCTCTCCAGCCCCTCCTAGTTCTGGCTTTCCTTCCTTCCTACCTGGAATATCACACACCTGTCCTCTGCCTTTCTCCACCCCACCTCCCCTTGCTAGCCTCTCTCTGGTCCAGGGACTTCAACACACCTTTCCCTGAGATTCCTACCCCTTTCTCCCACTGCTTCTCTTTCCTGCTCTGGGACACATTGCTCTGCAGGTTTTCCCAAGCAGCCTCTGTTCCAGATTGTTCCATCCTGTTCCAGATTGTTCCACCCCTTCATCCTTGCCTGTCCAAGTCCTAATCATCCTATTCTTCAATGCTCTGTTCAAATACTACCTGTCACAGATTCTAATGTTTATGTGTACATCTCTTGTGGTGTTTAATCACATTTTGTTGCAGTTGCATGTTGTTTTTGCTTGCCTCCTGTTTATTCTTTTATTAATTTTTTTTTTTTTTTTTTTAGACAGTATCAAGCTGATGCCCTGGGTAGAGAGTGCTTTGGCACTTGGCATCATCATTGCTCATAGCAACCTCCAACTCTTGGGCTCAAGTGATCCTCTTGCCTAAGTTTTTCTATTTTTAGTAGAAACAGGGTCTAGCTCTTGCTCAGGCTGGTCTTGAACTGGTGAGCTCAAGCAATCCACCTGCCTTGGCCTCCGAGAGTGCTAGGATTACAGGCATGAACCACCATGCCTGGCCCTGTTTCTCCTTTTAAACAGTAGCTTAATCTTACTGGTCCTTGTTCTTACGCGTGTAGGTGGTCTTTTTTCTCACTCTGTTGCCTAGGCTAAAGTGCTGTGGTTAGCTTAGCTCACAGCAACCTGAAACTTTTGGGTTCAAGCCATCCTCCTGCCTCAACCTCTGAGCACCTGGGAGTACAGGTGCTCACAACAATGCCAGGCTAATTTTTCTATTTTTAGTAGAGACAGAGTCTCATAGCTCCTGAGCTCAAGGAATTCTCCTGCCTTGGCCTCCCAGAGCCACCAAGCCTGGCTAGTGCAATGGTCTTTTACACTGGTGGAATGAGTAGTGAGTGAACCCATTCTCCTTCCTTCCTAATCTATCAATGTTTGTGGCTTGTGACTTTTTGTACTTTTCAGATTGAACTCCTTTGCTTGGCTGACCGTACAAGTTTTCCTGCTTTTCCCAAGCCAATCTTGTATCCTGATGCTCCACCCACTCATTTGTTGAACAAGCATTTTTTTTTTTTTTTTATAGACAAGGTGTTAAGGTCTCCCTATGTCCTCTAGGCTGGAGTGCAGTGGTTCACTGCAGCCTCAAACTCCTGGGCTCAAGTGACCCTCCTGCCTCACCTTCCTCAGTAGCTAGGACTACAGGTGCATGCCACCACACCCAGCTAATTTTTGTATTTTTTGTAGAGATGGGGTCTTATTCTGTTGCACAGGCTGCTCTCAAACTCCTGGCATCAAGTGATCCTCCCATCTCAGCCTCTCAAAGTGCTAGGAGTACAGGCATGAGCCACTGCACCCGGCTCTAATAAGTATTTTTTGAGCACCTATTCTGGGCCAGGTGCTCTGGCTTTAAAACGTTTTTCATCTTTTATTGCACATCATAGTTACCTGGGTGGCTTTAAAATGAAATTGGAGAATTTTCAGACCTCACCCCCAGAACTAGTGAATCACAGTGTTGGGATGGGCAGGGCTTTCTGTGGTTTTGGCAAAGCTGTACTTGAGCTGTTCTTGAGTGCTGGACGATGACCTGTTGTCCTGTGCTTCCAGGTGGCCCTGAGAAGGCAGCAGGCCCAAGAGGAGGAACTGGGCATCAGCCACCCTATTCCGCTGCCCAGTGCGGCCGAGCTACTTGTCAAGAGAGAGAACAATGGCAGCAACCCGTGCCTGCTGTCTGAGAGCAACAGCCCCTCGCAGCCACCACCGGCCAGTACTCCCACCACTGGTGCTTCAGGTAACCTTGGGAGGGGGGAGCGGGGGGTTCAATGTGGGCTAGGCATGAGGGCTGCAGCCACATGAGCCATGGATAACATGTAGAGCTTAGAGGACTTTCTTAAAGGACTCTCCCTCGAGGGTTGGTTTTTGGCTGTTTCACAAAGCAGGTGGCCATGAATTCTAGAGATGGAGAACAGCTTGCCTTTCCCGTTGCCTCTTAGCAAGAGTGAATCTGGACAGAGTCAGAATCACAAACTATCAGAGAGAAGTGGGGTTATTCTGATTTTATCAGGGTTTGCCCTTCTAGTTGGGGGTCATCTTGATGGAAGCTAAAGACACTTGTTTTCTACCCCATGATTGCATTTATATACACAACCATGATTTTTTTTGCAGTTTTTGGCCGGGGCTGGGTTTGAACCTGCCACCTCCGGCATATGGGGCCGGCGCCCTACTCCTTTGAGCCACAGGCGCCGCCCCCAATTTTTTTTTTTGAGTTAAAAAAAAAAAAATAAAGACCCTTGTTTTCTAAACTGACAGTCTGTTTCTCCAGCCAGGACTGCATCTGTGTGGGGAAGGTGTCTGACAAGGCCACATTTTGGGTGTTAGATTTGAGTGAGCACAGAGGAAGGTAACACAGGAAGGCACGGCCCTCGACTTGACTTCTCTCCCGTGTGCTGTCCCAGGGGTCACACGCGTGCTCCATCTCGCTTCACAGGCAGAGTTAGCTCTGTGAGGTGGCGTTACCTATCCTCCTTTACGCATGTGAGAAGCAAGCTGTAGGAAGCTACAGACCAGGCAAGTTAATGAACTAGAAGGTGTCTGAATCCCTGCGTCTGCCTCTGGAGCTCAGTGTGCTCACTGCCTTGGGTCCCTCAATTACTTCAGGAGTCACAGTGGTCTAGGGCTGCACTGTCCCATATGGAAGCCCCCAGCCACACGTGACTATTTAAATATAAATTTATCACAATGAAGTTGAATGAAAGCATTCATTTCCTCCGTTGCACCAGCCACATTTCACGTGTGTGATAGCCACATACATATAGCCGAGGGCTACCCTGTTGGATAATGCATCTCTGCCTCTCAGATAGATTCATTTGACATCAGGAGCTCTAGAACATCCACCAAACGAAGACCTGTGGAATCCTGCTGTTTCCCGAAATTAAGTACGCATCCTTTGAGCTAAGCTCCAGGAAATACAGTCTTGCTGTGTGGTGCCACCTTGACTACGCTTTTAGGAATTACTCTGTTTCCTGGGCTTCACCACGGGGCTGACTTTATTCAACTGCATGTCATTAACTAGTTGTGCCACTTTGAACATGTTGCTTAAGCTCTCTGGGCCTTTTGTTTCCTCTGCTCACAAATAAGCTGGAGAGGGTTCCTGAGGGTCTTGAAGGCCCGATGAATCTTGGGCATTACCAAGAATGAAGGTAAACAGGCGCCAAGGAAAGCAGGTAGGTGTGTCCGTGTGTGTTACTGGAGCTATAGAGTCAATAATTAACAAAAGAACAGGCACTCTTTTTTCTTTTTGGGGATTAGTTGCTGATGTGTTCACTTAGAGCAGGTTTTGTACTTTGCTTTTCATAGGAAGGAAGAAGTATATGTGTGAGAAATAGGATCTTTACACTTTGGGATTTTAAGATGTGTCCAAGACTTAATGACTAAATGATAATAGGTGGATTGAGCTATGTGGTAAGAACTCGGGGTGTGTCATCATGTGAGTAAAGCAAGGGTCCCAGTGTTAGCTTTTACATAGGGGAATGACTCATTTGATTTTCACATATGTCTAATGAGGCAGGAATTATTTTCCCCATGTACAGGTAAGGAAACCAAAGCTTAGTAAGTGGTAAGGAAACTGCCACAGAAAAAAGCTATGCTGAGTTGGGCTTCACTCCAGGCCTGTTCCATCCTACTTGCCTGGGAGGAGAAGCTAGGTGACCAGTTGCCATGTTTCCTTGAAGAATGGACAGTTTTGATTGTTTAGAGCCTGTGGCCTCAGGAGGATTTAAGGCTAACAGGCAAATAAAAATAATGTTGGGGCAGAAGTCTCTGCCTTTCTATCTTGGCTGAGAAGGCTGCAGTCACTGGTTTTCCGGGGAGGTACACAGAGAAAGGCCATGAGGGGTCAGCGCCAGTGCTGGACACTGTGAAGGGCACCAGGAGTAGACTCAGGGTCTTGCCTGGGCATCCTGCAGTTCACTTTCTGTGGTATCTCAGAGAGCCTGATGGTACGCCCGAAGATAGTGGAACTTCAGAGGAGGATTTCAGGCTGCACAGAGTTCAGAACAGCAGAGAAGTTCTCCCAGGGGATTGCAGAGTGGCCAAAGTGTTGATAGGGAATGTTACAAAAAAGAAGCAGCAGGGGAGCAAGACAGAGGGTTCAGGGTCAAGGAGGATAAGATCAGGCTCCCTTTTTAGCCTCTGGAGCCATTGGAGACGTTCTGGAGTCCTGAACCAGTTTTCAAAGACAAGGAATATTGAAGCCAAGAGTTGTGTCGTGTGCTCATTTACTCAGAATGGGTGGGGAGGCGCCCCTCTGGGAAGCTTTGCCTTCCAAAGGAAATGGGCTCTCCCCCAGCCAGGGAGCTGATCCTCACCGTTCAGGGGACTTCTGCTGAACCTCCTAAGGCGGGGATTGATACCTTCCCGGCTGAGTCAGGATGTGAGCAAGAGGGAGACAGAAATACCAGTAGAATTGAACTATAGAAAGGCAGAGAGATGGAGGGAGGGAGCGTGGAAGAGAAGAGACAAAACCAGAAACAGACTTCCCAAAGAGTCCTGAAGCTTTTATGCCACACATGGAGCCCGACTTCAGATAGCCTGCTACTAACAAATACATAATTTGGATTTATTTAAAATGACATTAGTAACTTTATTCAGGTAAGTGGTAAATATTTATAGTAGAGTACAAATATTCAATGAATGATAATTGGTCTTCCAACCCCACCCTGTAATTCTCATCATTCTGGGATTACTAAATGCATGTACAGGGTTGTGTGTCTCTTTATCTTTCTGATGTGTCTCTACATATATGTATGTATATGATATACACATATTTAACATAAAGGAAGTGTACTGCTCCTATTCATGTAATTAGCTTTCTTTTTTTCCCACTTAATACAGCTTGGAATTTTTCGTAGCCTAGAATTCCATTCTATAGATATGGAAGGCCAAGATTTGAAATTATTGTGAGAGGTGAAAGTCGTAGGAGTAGCCATGTAATGTGAGACCTGCCAACCTAGGCTCACCTGGGGCCAAGTCGCCGGCCTTTTCCTTTCTAATCTTTCCTAATACCTGATGTGTAGTGTCTACTTGACCAGAAGGTTGGTGAAATTTAGTGAATTTTTATGTCCTTGACGTTTCTTAGCTATCTCCATCTGGCTCCTAAAAATGCCAAAAGTGAGAGAGAGAAATGCTCAAGAATTATTGCTGAGATCATGGGCCAAGTGTGAGGACACTTAGAAGGAAATTGGATTTACCAAATTGTTTCATTGATTGAAAAGTTGACCCCTCTGAGTAGGATAATGTTAAGTTCAAAGAGAGTATATATAATCCTTAGCCAAAGATAGATTAAAATGGACCAAAAGATTGAGTAATACTCCTCAAATAATGGGTATAAAAGATTTTTGTTATTTTTTTCTATGGTGTGGGTATTAACTGTAGAAAGAAACAGCTATTTGAAGAAAACTGTTCATTGATGTTTATGGTACTAGCAGGATCAGATTTGATTAGTAAAGATTCTTTCTGGCTGTTTTTAGGGACTCTGAAAAAAGGTGAGTGTTTTGGCTGTAAATATGACAAATTTATAACAATTTAAGCACCTTTCTTTTTTTTTCTTTCTTCTTTTTTGAGACAGGGAAGTGCTGTCCTGCAGACTGGAGTGTGGTGGCATCATCATAGCTCACTGTAGCCTCCAACTTGGGGGCTCAGTCCTTCTGCCACCCCACACACCTGGCTAAGATTTTTTTCCTTTTTTTTTTTTGAGACAGAGCCTCAAACGATTGCCCTGGGTAGAGTGCCGTGGCATTACAGCTTATAGCAACCTCCAACTCAAGTGATTCTCCTGCCTCTGGGCTCAGGCAATTCTCCTGCCTCTGCCTCCGCCTCCCAAGTAGCTGGGACTACAGGCGCCCGCCACAATGCCTGGCTGTTTTTTGGTTGCAGCCATCATTGTTGTTTGGCGGTCCTGGCTGGATTCGAACCCGCCAGCTCAGGTGTACGTGGCTGGCGCCTTAGCCCGCTGAGCCACAGGCGCCGAGCCGTGACCATATGAATTCAAGGACATAAGGGTCCTCTCTTCTTCCTCCCCGAGTGCCTCCTTATCTTCCCGGTTTCTCTCCTTCTGCCATTCTCCACTCCTTTCCTTTTTCTCTCATCTCTCTTTGTGCTTTGTAGGGATGGTCCAGGTTGCTGCTAAGCTCTGCCACTGACTGCCCCCACCCTCAGTGCTGACAGTGCTGGGGTTCCATGGGGTTGTCACTTCTGGGCCCCTGGTTTCAGGTAGAAACAAGCTTCCCACCAAGGCAGAGCCACATGGCCAGCCACAAGGCAGCCAATCACAATGAAAAGAGTGGCGAGACAGCAATCACAATGAAAAGCTCTGCCTGACAGGGCAGCTCCCAGAATACTGACCTGGAGCCAAAAGAGAGGAAAGAGTCTAAGGATGAGGATGTGCACAGTCTTGTTTGAAAAGAGGAGGTGCCAGGTGATAGAGTTTATTTAGGTGACTGAAGGCTGGGGCCAGAGACAAGTGGGCTGTGCAGAAGGCAATTGTAATGACAGCAGGAGATGGAACAAATCTGAAGATAGGAGCATCTGCCACAGGCAAAGGAGGCTCTTTTGGGACAAAGTGTAGGTTACAAACACCACAAGGAAAGAATGCAGGTTGAGAAGGAAGTCATGGAGGGGATACGGAACAGGACGACAGGAAACAGAGCAGAAGCCAAGCTTTGGGGAATACCTACAATAGGAGGTAGAGAGAAAGACAAGAGGGCGAGTGACCAGCAGAATGGGGCAAACCCAAGGAGAAAGCCCCTCATAGAACGGGTGACCTCCTCAACCCCAGGGCGCCAGTGCCTGCCAAACACACAGGAAAAATAGAACACCAGTCTTCTGGAGACATTTGGAAACCAGCATCTGCATCCAGGTGTCTGAGTTGGGACCCCTGGCAACTCCTAGCTACCCACTTACTCCTCTGGTCAGGCCTGGGGGTCCTTCTGGCATCTTGACAGTGACTAAGAGTGCCCAAGCCAGGCTTGGACTCAGACTGCAAGAATTCAGGTTTTAGCACCACCAAAAGCTAACTAACCTCTCTATGCCTGATTTCCTAATCTATAAAAGGCAGAAAGAAATTGTGACATATTTACCTAATTGCTATGAGGATTAAATGAGATAATACAGGCACAGAGGGTTTTTTTTTTTTTTAGACAGTCTCACTTGTACCGTGGCATCACAGCTCACAGCAACCTCAAACTCTGGGTTCAAATGATTCTCTTGCCTCAGCCTCCCGAGTAGCTGGGACTACAGGAACCCGCCACAACGCCTAGCTATTTTTACAGACAGGGTCTCGCTGTTGCTCAGGCTGGTCTTAAACCTATGAGCTTAGGCAATCCAACCACCTTGGCCTGCCAGGGTGCTAGGATTACATGTGTGACCCACCGTGCCCAGCCAGGCACAGAGCTTTTAATAAACAGTGTTCAGTAGCCAGCAAGAACTCAATGAGTGTTATTGATGTCACCTGGCATTTTCACTCAGCATTATTTACTTTTTACTTGGCATTTGCTACCACAAACCGCCATTTATTTTCCAAATCTTAAAAAATTTCCAAAACTCAAGTTTCTTTCTAGTTAGCCTTTCCTAACAACAGTGCTCTACGCAGAGTAGGTGTTGAAGCAACAGTTAGGATAATCACCACCACACACATTCAACATATTGCCAACTCTCTGATCTAAGACAGATACTGCTCCAGGGAAGCAAAATGTCATAAATTACTTTTAAAGCAAGGTCATAAGTGGCATAATTGGTGAACAGATACTTGATAAACCAAGTATAGTGAAGTATCAATAGTGAAAGCCTGGTAGTGGATATGGGAGTGTTCACCATATAATTCTTTCCTCTTGGCTGTATGCTTGAAACTCTTCAATAAAATGTTGAGAGGAAAATAGGGTGTTTTGGCTCAGTGCCCATAGCCCATAAGGAGTCAGCCAAATACACCGGGGCTGGAGGGTTCAAATCTAACCTGGGCCTGCTAAAAACAATGACAACTACTACAACAACAACAAATAGCTGGGTGTTGTGGTGGGCACCTGTAGTCCCAGCTACTAGGGAGGCTGAGGCCAGAAAATCGCTTAAGCCCAAGAGTTTGAGGTTGCTGTGAGCTATGATGCCAAGGCACTCTACTGAAGGCAACATAATGAGACTCTGTCTCAAAAAAAAAAAAGAAGAAGAAAGAAAGAAAACAGGGTTTTATTTGTTGGTTTGTTTTTGTTTGGTAAAAGGTAGGTTTCTGTGGTGTCATTTTAATAAGTTAGTCTTAAAAGGTAGCTCACAATTTGCTGTATAAGCAACCAGTTTAGTTAGGCTCAGTTTGCAGGTTGAGCTCAGTGAGTGAAGACTTTGACTTGTATTTAATACATTTCCTTCAAAGAAATCACTAAGCAGTAATTTCCTTGCAGACATATTTGAATTTTCTGGGCACTTAACAGAAAACTCTGCTGAAAGAATAGGGGGTGGGGGTGTTTACAAACTTCCTTCAAAGTAAAGACCCAGGCACCAGTCACTTTGCAGCTAAAGGTGACATGAGGTAAACATCCTTGCTCAGACACACCTTTCTGCCTCTGACAGGATGCTGCCCTCTCCTCCTGTCCCACGACTTCCTGGCTTTGAATTTGATCAGGCAACCTGTCCAGGTTCAGTGGGTCAGAGGACTCTTAAAAGGGAGGCTGGAGCACTAAATCCCATGTTTCTGGCATCCTGGGATTTCTTTGTTTTGTAGGAGTAAAGGGATAGGGGAACATCTTCCAAATAAGCAACCTCTAATTCACCAAAAATATCTACACAAAATGAATTTGAGTTGATTCTTCAGTCATTCTTCTAAGAAGGCCTGCTCACCACCCTCAAAGCAATCTACCTTTCTGCATCAGTTTATCAACAGATCCTTTCAGGCTCGACGCCCATAGCACAGTGGCTACAGTGATAGCCACATACATTGAGGCTGGTGGAATTGAACCTGGCCCAGATCTGCTAAAAAACAATGACAATTGCAACAAAAAATAGCCGGGCATTATGGTTGGCACCTGTAGTCCCAGCTACTTGGGAGGCTGAGGCAAGAGAATCACTTGAGCCCAAGAGTTTGAGGTTTCTGTAAACTGTGATGACATGACACTCTACCGTGGGCAACATAGTGAAATTCTGTTTCAAAAACAAACAAACAAAGATCCTTTCAGATACCAAAAGTGCCCAAGAGAAGGAGGGGAGAGATGTGGTAGGAGGGTCACAGTAACAAGGAAGCTCCCAAAGCACTTCCTTTGAGTTGGCATTAGGGGTTCTTCCTAAAGTTCTCTCGTTTGTTTTTCTATCACACTGTCACACCCACCCAGTGTGCAAGCAGAGAGAGCAATGCCTACAAAAATGGCTTGCAGTCTGTTCAAAAGCAACATCAGGGTCCAAGGAGGTGAGAGGAAGCAATAGAACTTGCATGGCAGTTGAGTCCTTCCTGAAGAATAGGGTCCTCCCAGCCCCACTGGGCAGGAGGTACCCTGAGTCAGCTTGGGTTTCGTCCCAATTCTGTGCACTTGGGTGACAGGTGGGCCCCCAGCATTGCCATCAGTAGCATATGTTGGAGCCAGAACTCTGGCCCGTGACCATCTGCCCACACTAATCCCAAGACAAGAAGATTTGCTCCTATCAACGCCCAAGAAAAGGGCTAGGCAGGCCCCTTGCAACTCCATTCACTGAAATAACCAAGCTCCAGCCACCGCTTCTCAAATCACTTCAGTCCAAAGGGTGTAGTGGGGGCATCCCCTGAACCCTGCCACTGAGCTGGCCTGCGGGCATATCAGGGCGGGGGCGGGGACGGGGGCGGCGCCCTCCGAGAGCCCAAGAAAGAGGACAAGTACAGTTCCTCCTTCCCTCCCTCCCTCCCAACGCGTGTCCAGGAGAACGCAGTCGGGATTAGAGGGGCAAGATGCCGCAGCCCTCTGCCGCCCCAACTTTCCCACGGCTCTGCCCGCCGCGGCACCGGGGCCGCCGCGATGCACTCACCTGGGCCCGCGCCCGGTGGGGCGGAGTCGCGGCGATTGCTCCTCTGCCGCGGGGCAGGCAAGACCGGCCCACCCCCGGCCCGGGGCAAGAGGGCGGGCCGGAAGCGACAGCACGCCGGCGCCCATTTGCTGACCTCGCCGTGACGCAACGGTCTGGGGCATGCGATTGGCTGAGGCGCGGTGCGGCAGCGTGGCACCCACGCCCACATCCGGGTCGCGTCAGGTGGGTGAACGTGGTATGTGGAGCAAGTTCCCTGTGATCTCCCTGGGCAAAGCCCGCAGACGGTCTGCCGCCTCCCAGCCCGGCCCCCAAGAGCGGAGCCGGCGGTGTAGACGCGGGCCTGCAGGCGAGGAGAGGGGGCGGGCAGGTGCCCGGGCAGGCAGCGCTTCAGTGACCGGAGGAGCGCCGGG
Source organism: Perodicticus potto (assembly GCA_963574655.1). Taxonomy (NCBI): domain Eukaryota; kingdom Metazoa; phylum Chordata; class Mammalia; order Primates; family Lorisidae; genus Perodicticus; species Perodicticus potto. The sequence goes on along the minus strand of CAUYRH010124007.1, from coordinate 11,110 downwards.
GTCTTGGGGTGTCTCTACGACCTGGAATGTAGCCCTTAGGTACACAGGCTTAAAGCTTTGCGCTTCTTGGGAGGAATCTGGGATCATATGTGATTTTGTGACTATAGCATGATGTGTCTGTAACAGGGCACAGTATTGCTCAAACTCTTAATTGCGACAGAAAACCTAATTCAAGCTGACTTTATATGTTAATAGTAATATAAGCGTGCTAGCTGGGTGCCTGGCACTGATGTAAGTGCTTTACAGGGACTTTCTCACTTCAGCCTCCCAGACACCCAAAGAGGGAATGTTATTCCTACTTTACAGATGAAGACACAGGTCAGAAGTTGAGTAACTCACACTGCAAGCAGTGAAGCTGGGATATAAGCCCGCTGTGTCTGGCTAGGGAGAGAAGTAGCAAGGTTAGGATGAAAAAAGAACACAAAGGAGGGATGTCTGAGGAAGGTCAGGCACCACCTGACACAGGCTAGAACAGTGTCACCACCCTCCTCTCCCCAGGCTTTTCCCTGGTCATTATGGCCAACTCCAGTGGAAACAAAAGCAGAAACCTTCTGCTACCGCCTGGATGGTTTTGTAGAGCCCTGTGTCTAACCTTGACCTAGCTTGCACCTGAGGGATTGACTTTCATGGACTTTATTATTGTTTATTGTTTTGTTTTTTTAGAGACAAAGTCTCACTTAGTCGCCCTCCGTATAGTGCCGTGGCGTCACAGCTCACAACAACCTCCAGCTCTTGGTCTTAGATGATTCTCTTCCCTCAGCCTCCCGAGTAGCTGAGACTACAGGCGCCCACCACAACACCTGGCTGTTTTTTTGTTGCATTTTGGCCAGGGTCAGGTTCGAATCCAGCACCCTCGGTATATGGGGCCGGTGCCCTACTCACTTAGCCACAGGTGCTGCCCTTTCATGGACTTTAGTCTACAGAAGTGGGCTTTATGGCTTGGGCAGGCAAAGGAAGTGATTGCACAGAGGAAGGTTATGGTAATTTTAGCAGAAAGAGATTGAATGGCTACTAGACTGCAGAAGCAGTAGTTGGGAGCCAGGACATCTGGATTTTGTGACAATTTGTAGCCATTTCTCCTCTTTGATCTCAGTTTCCCTATTAAAAGAGGCATTTAGCTCTCCATGTTCCCTTCCAATTTTTGTGTGCTGTCACAGAGTTCCATACCAGTTTTCCTGAATTCAGGATCCATACAGCAGACTTTCTGGGTACTCCCATCCCAAGCCCATTTCTTTATACACTCTTTCATTATCAGGGGGGACTGTGGTTTTCTGTCTTTACCACAAGGGGTAATTCTCATTACCATTTTGCTTTATTATTTTAAATTCCTTCATTTCTTGTTTCTTCTCCATCTTAACTTTGCCACTTCTCCCAGGCCAGAGACTATGGGTTTTATTTTTTTTTATTTTTTGAGACAGAATTTCACTCTGTCACTCTGGGTAGGGTGCCATGGAATCATAGCTCACAGCAACCTCCAACTCTTGAGCTCAAGCAATCCTCTTGTCAGCCTCCTGAGTAGCTGGAACTACAGGTGCCCACCACAACACCCAGCTAGTTTTATAGGCTGGAGTCACAGTCTTGCTCAGGCTGGTCTTGAATTCCTGAGCTCAACCATTCCATCTGCCTCAGCCTCCCAGAGTGCCAGGATTGCAGATATGAGCCACCACACCTGACCGGAACAGTGGGTTTAAATCTCATCTCACTTCTGGTGTAAGTCACTCACCTGCGAGCCCATTTCCTTATCTATAAAATACTATCATCTGAATCCTTGGGTTGTTGGGAGATAGTGAGAAGGTCCATGTGAAGTACTTCAATGCCTGGCACCCAGCATATTATTTAGCATTATTATAATCTCTACATATTTGGTTTCAGGGTGTTTAGTCATTTGCATCACTGCTTAGTGGGTTCCAGAAACACTTTTGAAATACACTGGATTCAGCACCATTCCACATGATTAATCGACGTTTCCAGGTCACAGACATTACTGTATGTATCTCTAGTGTTTGGGACAGAGAGGGACGGCTGGACCAAGGCAGGATTAGGCTGACTTGACCTCCTCAGTGGGTGCCAGTCAGCCACAGTGGAGCACTCGGGATCTTTCAATGGCCTTTCCCCACCTGGCTCTGCCTTCCTTGGTGGTCTCATTTCTGCACAGCTCCCATGAGCCTTTTAGCTCCAGTCTTGATAGAACTCACTACTGACGGCTCTCTCCTAACCTCATTAGACCTGTGGGCTCCCCACATACAGCCCTCATTGTCCTGAATTTCCTTCCCATCTTCTTGCCCTGTCCTTTTCAGCCTTCGAGTCTCAGGTCAAAAGTCAACTCTACTGAACCCAAAAGAAAATAGGCCTGGGTTTTGGTGCCTTCATACTTTATATCTTCTGTATTCCAACCCTTCACATGTTGTAGTATAATTGTTTTCCCATCTGTCCCCCTGACCACAGTGAGATCAATTTTTTTTTTTTTTTTTTTGAGATGATGTCTTCCTATGATTGCCAGGCTATAGTGCAGTAGCTATTCACAGGTGGGACCATTGTGCACTACAACTGTGAATTCCTGGTGTCAAGCAATCCCCCGGGGAAGTTGGGTCTATAGGCATGCACCCCTGTGCCCAGCTGGAGATCTTTGAGGAAGTGCCTTGTTTACTCATCTTGGAATTTTGGGGACTTAATGGTTGCCTAATAAATAATAGGTATTCAATTTGTTTTTAAGGAATGAGGAATGAATACCCCTAGATAAACAGTAGGTCGTGCATTAAAAAATAATGGAAGAGCCTCAGCAAATGGGGCAGAGATTAGCAGAACTGACCTGTCCATATCTGTCTACATTCCCTCTCCACTTCATCCCCCACCTCCACCTGCAATGTACTTGGCTCCCTTGGCCTTTTCCTAACACCACTCTGGTACCCTCTTTGATCTGGCCCTGCAGGGAGGCTCTGTTATGTTAGATGTGGAGGTGGTTGTGTCATTCCTAAGCCCTTTCTAATGGCCTGTTTGTTAACCATTGATAATTTTTTTTCCTTTTTCTATGGAAACCCGTTATTTGCTGAGAGTAAATTCTTAATCGTGAGTGGTTCAGTATGTTTACTTAAAGTTTTGCTGACAGTTATTCTTCCTTTGTAAAATGAATCAAATATCTGGCAATAAGCCTGGTGTTTCTGAGATAGGACTTATGCTTCAGCCACTCTATCTTACCATTCAGACCAGCAGTGCCAGCTCCTCCTTCATGCTCTGCTTATTAAGTCCAACACTTTCTTTTCTCTTTGTAACTCCTTGGTGAAGCAGTTAGAAATATGTTTCCTTGTCCCTGACAGGAAAGCTTACAGAAATCTATAGAAAAGTCCAACTTGAAGTTTGTATCCAGATTCTTATATCTAAATATGGGTAACAGGCTCGGCGCCTGTGGCTCAACGGGCTAAGGCGCCAGCCATGTACACCTGAGCTGGCGGGTTCGAATCCAGCCTCAGCCCGCCAAACAATGATGGCTGCAACCAAAAAATGGCCAGGCATTGTGGCGGGCGCCTGTAGTCCCAGCTACTTGGGAGGCAGAGGCAGGAGACTCGCTTGAGCCCAGGAATTGGCAGTTGCTGTGAGCTGTGATGCTACGGCACTCTATCCAGGGTGACAGCTTGAGGTTCTTGTCTCCAAAAAATAAATAAATAAATAAATAAATATGGGTAACAAGGCCAAATGTGGTGATGTTGTGCACCTATAGTCCCAGCTGCTTGGAAGGCTGAAGCAGGAGGATCGTTTGAGCCCAAGAGTTTGAGGTTGCAGTGAGCTTTGATGACACCACTGTACTTTACCTCAGAAAACAGAGCGAGACTCCATCTCAAAGAATAAATAGGGGCAAAAATGCCCTGCAATGAAGAAGTGATGTTTTGTTTCTTAAAAAAAAAAATAAAGAAAGAAATGAAACCACAAAACCTCTAAAACACAAACAGTGGGCCAAACCTGGAGGTAAATAATAGTCACTCATGCCTGAGAAAACTCAGGACTCTTGACTGTTTTATGCGAAGTCATGCAAACATGGCTGAATCAAGAGTTCATTTGACAAACAGTTATGGATACCTACTGTGGGCTCTCTATGCTAGCACTGTTAGGGTTTCAAATTGGCTGAGAGACCATTTCACCTGGAACTGAAAAGGTCCAGTGTGGAGGAAAAAGAAATACATTAGAGAGCAGGAATGACTGCAACCTATAGCTCTTCATTTAATTTGTGTAAATAAAGTCTGTTAGGGGTTAGGTTGGATGAACTGATGAGGTAGAATGGTAGTGATAGAATGCTTGGGTCAGGAGTAGACAAAGGAAAACCCAGATGAGTTGGCTTAATAGAAACTACTCTCCAGGCAACAAAATAAAACTTGTGCTTGTACCCTTAATTGAGGTCCCTAAGGTTTATGTACCAGTAGGCATCCATGTAGTCCTGTGTGTACCAGTGGGCTGGAAGCTCGTTCTGTGCATTACTCTACAATACCATGTGACTACTACTGGCTGATAGAATTTTGGGAACATAGTATGTTCAACGCCAAACTTCAGTCTGTGTTATGCCTGTACATAAAAGGAACATGTCTGTGTATTTTGACTCCAGAAATATAATTTGTCCAATAAACCAATCATTGTGCCTAAAATGACTTTCATTGTGTTTTACAATAATTTACACAAATGAGCTTTGTTTCATGTCATTAACCTACTACAAGGTGATGTTTCCCATTCCAGCCATGCAGCTCGCTTTCCAGCACAGAAACCCCTGGTGACTACAGCTGGAGAGGCAACATCTGCCCTCTGCGGGAACTGCTGAAGCCCCTCCTGGTCTCTGCTTTGCTGTGCCACACATGGCAATCCCAGGGAGGCAAGGCCCTGAGGATCAATGGTACCTGGCTAGCAGATGAAAACTACAACATTCCCTTAGACTTTGTACCTCTCCAATGGCCAGAATTGGAATTAACAAAGAAATGCTACTATTTTTCAAGAAGAAAAGCTTAAGAAATTTATACAGGCACCTCAGGTAAAAGGGGATGTTGGCTAGATAAGATGCTAGGACATGAGGCATAATCTAGACAAATGGCTGGTCTATGACAGATCTGAGGTTTTTTTTGTTTGTTTGCAGTTTTTGGCCAGGGCCAGGTTTGAACCCACCACCTTGGGTATAAGGGGCCAGTGCCCTACTCCTTTGAGCCACAGGCGCCGCCCAGACAGATCTGAGTTTAAAAAACACAACAAACCTTTAGGATAATAAAATATCACCAGGTGCAGTGGCTTATGCCTATAATCCTAGCACTCTGGGAGGCCGAAGCAGGTGGATTGCTTGAGCTCACAGGTTGGAGACCAGCCTTAGCAAGAACAAGATTCCATCTCTAAAACATAGCCAGATGGGCAGCGCCTGTGGCTCAGTGAGTGGGGCACCGGCCACATATACTGAGGGTGGCAGGTTCGAATTCGGCTGGCCAAACTGCAACAACAAAAAAAATAGCCAGGCATTGTGGCGGCCACCTATGTAGTCCCAGCTACTTGGGAGGCTGAGGCAAGAGAATCCTCTAAACTCAAGAGCTGGAGGTTGCTGTGAGCTGTGACGCTACAGCACTCTACCAAGGGCGACAAAGTGAGACGATCTTTAAAAAATAATAATTAAAAAATAACCAGGTGTTGTGGTCGGCACATGTAGTCCCAGCTACTTGGGAGGCTGAGGCAAGTGAATCACTTGAGCCCAGGAGTTTGAGGTTGCTGTGAGCTATGACGCCATATCACTCTATCCAGGGCCACAAAATGAAACCCTGTCTCCAAATAAAATAAAGAATATATCCCAGCTGGGCAGGATGGTATGCACCTATAATCCCAGCTACTCAGGAGGCTGAGGCAGGGAGTTTAGCCTGGGCAACAGAGTAAGACAAAAATAACAAAACAAAAATAAAATCAAAAACTTCTCTTTATTAAGACACTGTTAAGAGGGTGAAAAAGCAAGCTATAGACTGCGAGAAGATACAACACAAATAACCAACAAAGAACTAGGATCTAGAATAGAGAAAGAATTGAAAAAAAGTAAGAAAAAGGCATTCAAATTGAAAAAAAAGGCGAAGGACTTGTGTAGGCACTTAAAAAGAAAGAAAGAAAAAAATGGCCAATCAAGAAAAAGTGCTCAGGCTCGGCGCCTGTGGCTCAGCGGGCTAAGGCGCCAGCCACGTATACCTGAGCTGGAGGGTTCGAATCCAGCCCGGGCCCGCCAAACAACAATGACGGCTGCAACCAAAAAAAAAAAAAAAATGGCCGGGCGTTGCGGCAGGTACCTGTAGTCCCAGCTACTTGGGAGGTGGAGGCAGTTGACTCGCTTGAGCCCAGGAATTGGAGGTTGCTGTGAGCTGTGATGCCACAGCACTCTATCCAGGGTGACAGCTTGAGGCTCTGTCTCAAAAAAAAAGAAAGAAAAAGTGCTCAACCACAGCATTAAGCAGGGAAATGCAAATTAAGCCCACACTGAGATGCGTCCTGAACATGCTAAATAGAAGAATGAGTTGTACTTTCCTTAGGGAAAATCAGCGTTGTGATCTCTGAAGATGGAACTGCCCTGTGGGCCAGCAATGCCTTAGGTCAGAGATGTACACACCAAGAGCACACACAAGAATGTGCTTAGCAGTAGTGTTTGTAGCTGCCCCATGTATCCATCTACATTGGAATGGGTTGATAAATGTGATATAGTCACACACTGGGATATTACTGGCAACAAAAAATGGAGTACAACTAATAACAACATGGATGTTTTGAACATATGCCAAGTAAAAAAAGCCAAACACAAAATAGTATACGTGATCTTAGTTATATGTAAAGTTTAATGAGGATGTATGTTTGGTGGTAAAAGTATAAAAACAGGGAAGTGACTATCATTATGTGACCCTAATAGCCAGAGTGTGGATGACCCTGAGGCACCAAAGGGACGTACTGAAGCTAGATGGTGGCTGGTGATGTTCTAATTCTTCGCCTGAATGGTGTTTACTTAAGTTTTGCTTTATATAAGTGACATTTATGTCTTATCCACTTTTCTTTGGGAGGTTTTTTTTAAAAGGACGTATGGTATAAGCAATTGTCTTACTTTTACATGAATAGGATAACTTATCCAGTGACGGCGTCACACATGATTTTCTTTTTTTTTTAAGAGATGAAATTTCACTTTGTCCCCTATGCTGGAGTGCAGGAGCTAGTCACAGGTGCCATCCGTGCACTTCAGGCTCGAATTCCCGGGGTCAATCCATCTTTCTGCTGGGACTTCAGGTGCATGCCACCATGAACAACTGACATGTGATTATTTAAATCATCATATCTCTAACAATGCAGAAAAAACACAACATGTGTCCTGGGGGGTACAAAGAAGGGTGATGGTGACACCAATGTTGAGGATGAAGAGAAAAATTATTGCCAGAAAAGTGAGAATGAAAAACATTTTATATAGCTAGGAACAGTGATGTGTAACTGTAGTCCCAGCTTCTCAAGAGGTGGAGGCAGATGGATGGCTTGAGCCCAGAAATTTGAGGCTGTAGTAACATCATGATCATCCCAGTGAAAAACCCCTGTCCTCCAGCCTGGGCAAGAAACTGAGACTCAGGAAGGAAGGAAAAAAGGGAGGAAGGGAGGAAGAGAAACATTTTCTTTTTCTTTTTTTAAGACAGAGTCTCAAGCTGTTGCCCTGGGTAGAATGCTATGGTGTCATAGCTCACAGCAACCGCCAGCTTGGGCTAAAGCAATCCTTGTGCCTCAGTTTTTCTTTTTTTTTTATGCGGTTTTTGGCCTGGACTGGGTTTGAACCAGCCACCTCTGGCTTATGGGGCCAGCGCCCTACTCCTTTGAGCCACAGGCGCCGCTCAAGAAAAAACATTTTCTAAAGTAAAAGTTCATGCAAAATGTGATTTGAAGCATGTGAATAAACATCTGTTTTATTTTCATTCTCAAAAATTTGAGCCAAAGTGGACCAAATCTATCGAGGGATCTCTTGGGGAAATAAGAGCTCACACCATATATGGGCACACCCAATAGCTGTTATCAGCCCCATTGGACACTGTCTGTAGAGAGAGAAAGTAATTTGCCAGAGTTCACACAGCCAGTCAGAATTCTTGGGTTGAAAACCAACACTTGGAAGGAAGTCCATGGTAGTAAGTTTTGTGTACCTCACAGAATCAGCAGAAGCCGGGACAACCGCTCACATGCTGCTGAGAGCCAAACCACAGCTCAGGTCTTGCTCAGCAATCCTGAATGCAACATTGATGTTGGGCTCCATGCCATTGCCACTTGCTTTCACTGCCCTCTGGACCCTGGATGCTGGTGCCACTGCCACAGGTGGCATGAGTTCCCATCTCTTGGCCCTTTTTGTCATTCACTGTAAACTCGAGACTTGGGCTTAGATTTCAGGTCTGCAATAAGTGATAAAAAATCCTTTGCCCATATCTTATGGACAAGAGGTTTGAGAGAGCGAGGATTTTGTCTTTTAGGATTTTTGCTCTGGGAAACCACTGTTTTTCTACGCTTTCACACAAAACACTTCTTTTTTTTAATAAAAATAAAAGAGCACAAAATCACTTTTATTTACTTTTCATCAGTTTAGATCCTTGAGGGGTTCAGCATCACACAGATTCTGTGTCCAATGGCCTTAGCAGGAAGGTTGCTTCGGAATTTGGCACAAACCATGCCATTGTTTCCATGGACCCGAGTTATCTTTCCCCAGATTTACCCAGATTGGTTTTGTTCAGGAGTTACTGTGTTGTTCTTTGCTTTGTATACATAAGCACATCCCTTGCCCAAATAGAATTCAGTTTCATCTCAGGCATAAACATCTTCAACTTTAAGAAGAGCTGTGCGCTGTCTTTGGTTCCGGAGACCCTGCTAATAGACAGCAAAAATGGCCTTGAACCACAGCTTTCCAGACACATTTTGCCTTTTATTTATTTATTTATTTTTTATTTTTATGGCATCACAGCTCACAGCAACCTCCAATTCCTGGGCTCAAGCAAGTATCCTGCCTCCACCTCCCAAGCAGCTGGGACCAGACAGGCGCCCGCCGCAACGCCTGGCCATTTTTTGGCTGCAGCCGTCATTGCTGTTTGGTGGGCTGGGGCTGGACTCAAACCCGCAAGCTCAGGTGTATGTGGCTGGCGCCTCAGCCCGTTGAGCCACAGGTGCCAAGCCACATTTTGCCTTTTAGAAGTCCTGTTCCCAGGAGACCTCCACAGGCCCAAAGATGGCAGAAAGAGGACTACACAAAACACTTCTAACACAGAAATGTGGTTTTTTCCCCCATACCAACTGATTTTCTTTCTTTGTTTTTTTTTAGACAGCGCCTCAAGCTGTCTGGGTAGAGTGCTACCCAGCGCTTCAAGCTGTCTGGGTAGAGTGCTGTGGCATCACAGCTCACAGCAACCTCCAACTCCAATTCCTGGGCTTAAGCAATTCTCTTGCCTCCGCCTCCCAAGTAGCTGGGACTACAGGTACCCGCTACAACGCCCAGCTATTTTTTGATTGCAGCCATCATTGTTGTTTGGCGGGCCCAGGCTGGATTCGAACCTGTCAGCTCAGGTGTATGTGGCTGGTGCCTTGGCCACTTGAGCCACAGGCGCCGAGCCCCAACCAATTTTCTGACACCAACTGAGTATCCTACAATTCAATTCTGTCACAATCTACCTGGAGTTTAGTATCAGATCCCACAAGTTCAGGGTTCAGTCTCACAAGATTGCCCTTACCTCAGATGCCAGTCGCATGCCTAGACCTCCCATACTTCTGACTGACTGGCTATAAATCAGGGGTTCCTGCAACCCTATCCTCAGCTTTGAAAATTCCCTAAATGACTCACAGAAGTCAGGGAAACCCTTTACTTATGTTTACCAGTTTCTTATAAAGGATATATCTCAGGCACAACCAGATGGGAGAGATGGACAGGGCCTGGTATGATGACAGGGGGTGGTGCATGGAGTTTCGTTGGGTGCCCCACCCTCCCAGCACCTCTTGAGCTCTCGAGTTATTACAGAGCTTAATCTCCAGCTCCCCTCACCCCTTCCAGAGGTCAATAATTAGGTCCAGCAGTTCCAACTAATCACTTGGTCTTTCTGGCAACCGGCTCCCCTCCTGAGGTTAAGTCACCTCCTTAGCATAAACTCAGGTTTAATGAATAACAAAAGATACTCCTATTACTCTTACTGGGGAAATTCCAAAGGTTTGGGTTGTCTGTGCCAAGAACTAGGGATAAAGACCAAATATATTTCTGGCTCAGTGCCCATAGCTCAGTGGTTAGGGCACTGGCCACATGCACCAGGGTTGGCGAGTTCAAACCTGGTCCAGGCCTTCTAAACAGCAATGACAAGAACAACAACAACAACAATAACAAAATAGTCAGGCGTTGTGGTGGGTGCCTGTAGTCCCAGCTACTTGGGAGGCTGAAGCAAGAGAATCACTTAAGCCCAAGAGTTTGATGTTGCTGTGAGCTGTGACGCTGCAGCACTCTACGAACGGTGACATAGTGAGATTCTGTCTGAAAAAAAAAAAAAAAGAAAAAAGGAAGAAAAAGACCAAATATATTTCTTATTATACACACCTATGCCCAGATTTCCCAAGCAACAAAAAGGAGTTCACATACTTGTCAATCTTAAATAATGAGATTCAGAAAATGATTAAATATGGAGTTTATTTGAGTGCAAGCTTGAGAGTGACCACCTGAAAATACCAATTCTAAACAAATGGGGTCAACATTCCAAAATGGAGAAGGTAACATTTCACTTTCATAGGAAAGGACAAAATTTTAGCAGGATTACAACATTTTCCATGAAAGACTAGTGCATACATTACAGCAATTTGATTGGTTGTGGATTGCTACCTTCCAAGGAAGACAGTTGTTTACTTCAGGAGGAGTCATCATCTGAAGGGGTACCATTTAGAGTTCCTAGTTGTTTATATGAAAAAAAGAAAAAAGACTAAAGTTGCAGCTGTATGCCACTGTGACTCAGGTTGCAAAGCCACTTTTCTCTCAAGGCATAGAACAGGCCAAGTGTGTCACTTAAGCCCAGGAGTTGGAGGTTGCTGTGAGCTGTGACACACAGCACTCTACCCAGAGCAACAGCTTGAGGCTCTGTCTCAAAAA
>CAUYRH010124005.1:0-36118 GCA_963574655.1 Perodicticus potto | reverse complement strand
AAACTAACAACTTACAACCACCTAATCTTCGATAAACCAATCAAGAACATACCTTGGGGGAAAGACTCCCTATTCAATAAATGGTGTTGGGAAAACTGGACATCCACATGTAAAAGACCGAAACTGGACCCTCACCTTTCTCCACTCACAAAAATTGATTCAAGTTGGATAAAGGACTTAAATTTAAGGCATGACACAATTAAAATCCTGAAAGAAAGCATAGGAAAAATACTGGACGATATCGGCCTGGGGAAAGACTTCATGAAGAAGACTGCCATGGCAATTGCAACAACAACAAAAATAAACAAATGGGACTTAATTAAACTCAGAAGCTTCTGTACAGCTAAGGAGACAACAAGCAAAGCAAATAGACATCCTACCCAATGGGAAAGGACATTTGCATATTTTGAATCAGAGAAAGGCTTCATATCCAGGACCTATAGAGAACTCAAATTAATCCACATGAAGAAAGCCAACAATCCCATCTATCAATGGGCAAGAGACATGAATAGAACCTTCTCTAAAGAAGACAGATGAACAGCTAACAAAAATCTTTCCAAAAGGAACATATTAGTTTCCATTCCCCCAGCAATGTAGAAGTGTTCCCTTTTCTCCACATCCATGCTAACATCTCTGGTTTTGGGATTTTGTGATGTGGGCTAATCTTACTAGAGTTAGACGATATCTCAAAGTAGTTTTGATTTGCATTTCTCTGATGATTAAAGATGATGAGCATTTTTTCATGTGTCTGTAGGCCGTGCACCTGTCTTCCTCAGAGAAGTTTCTCTTTAAGTCCCTTGTCCACCCCGAGATGGGAATCACTTGTTCTTTTCTTGCTAATATGTTTGAGTTCTCCGTGTATTCTGGTTATTAAACCTTTGTCGGAGTCATAACCTGCAAATATCTTCTCCCATTCTGAGTGCTGTCTGCTTGCTTTACTTACTGTGTTCTTGGCTGTGCAGAAGCCTTTTAGTCTGAAATACTTTGATTTTTAATGCACAAACACACGCCCATGGAGACTCTATGCTACCCTTTTACTACCTTACAAAAGAGAAGGTGCTCTGTGATCTAAACTTTAAGCAGTGCAAATTTCACCTCACACTAGGGTTTTCTTGTGGTCCATGTCAGTCTGTGATTTACCCAAGGATTCCTTCTCAAAATGCCATCCATGGTGATCTCTAGGAACTGACAACCAGGTGGGGAAAGATTTTAGAGACCAACCTGCTGTTACTAGCAAATCAGGGATTGACTATGTCTTTCGTGGACCCTTTTCAAAGCTTTCTTAAAGAGCCTCCATCTGTTGGACTCTTTGTCCTTTTAGTTTTTCTCTTGTTTAACTTTTGCCCTGACTTTGTTGTATAAGTTTGTATAGCAGGGCTGTGCTGGTTGTGGCTGTGGGACAAAGTGTTCCCTTTCCAGGCAGAGATGTTTCATCTGGAGCCAGCCTTGACTTTTCTTTCTGCTACAATGTAAGCATCAAAATATGAAAATGAACAGCACTATTTGTTTTTATGGCTTTCTACAGCAACATAGGGAGGCAGGAAAGGCAATAACAGAATTTAATCATTTACCCTCCCTTTCTATTAACATGGTGTCAATGTCTCTTCCAGAATAAATATTTCATTAGTTTCTCCATTAGTGTGGAGCTGGAGGAAATGCAATATCTCTGGCTCAGGTGAGTTAATACTGCTCTGCTTTGGCAGTTCTGGCTTGTGGAGTTTAGTGTTGGGTTTATGATTCCTACAGCGGCATATGGCAAAGACTAAATAAAGAAGGCAATGAGGTTGCTGAGTGGGGGCTCAAGGTTGAGACAGCCAAAAATGGACATCGTAGGTCAAGGCTGAGGCACTTACAGAGATAAGATTAAGACAAGACTGTGCATCCATCGGTGATACTCATTCCCAGGAGCTTAATCCATTCTCCAAGGTGGAGTAATGGAAGATCTCTACAAGTAGAGTGAAGCCTTCAAAAAATAAAGCAATCATTTCTTCACAGACTTCAGGAGTCCAAAGAGACTGACTGCAAGTTAGGATAGGGAGTGGTGATTTATATGCTTATTCCCAAGGGGGCACATGAGATAATTTTGAGAGGGCACAGTCAGGGCAAGTCTGAAGCAAAATTATGTAATTTGTCTTGGCTTCCCCTACTTCTGCTCTTCTGCCATCTGTTAGGGACCAAATGTCTGTGACCTTCCTCACATTCACGTGTTAAAATCCTAACTCCCAATGTGACCATGTTAGGAGGTGAGGCCTTTAGCAGGTAACTAGGTCATGAGAATGGAGCCCTTATGGATAAGATTTGCACCCTGGTAAGATGACACCTGAAAGCTTCCTATCCCTTTTCCTCTGCTCCACGAGGCAAAGAGGAAGATGCTCACCTGCTAACCAGGAAGTAGGCCCTCACCACACACCAGGCCTTCGGGCACCTTGATCTTGAACTTCTCAGCCTCCAGAACTATGAGAAATAAATATGTATTGTTTAAGTCACCCAATTTGTAGCAATTTGTTATCACAGCTTAAACTAAGATACCACCTTATCTTGTTTCTTCCAGAATAAATATTTCACAAATTTCTTCATAAGCAGAGGCTTATGATTTCCAGGGGCCTACCAACTCTACCCTTAATTGTGAGACATTGTATCTTTGTCAAAGAAGGAATTTTCCAGGAGAATGTCAGAAGATGTATTTGATAATCTAGGACTCAGGTTTAGATGTAAATACCGTCTTCCTGTTGCTCCTCTAGCTAGTGATGTCCAAACCTGCCTATGTAGTTTGCATCACTTGGGAAGCACCATAAAAATGCTTATCCTGGCTCGGCGCCTATGGCTCAAGCAGCTAAGGTGCCAGCCACATACACTTGAGCTGGTGGGTTTGAATCCAGCCCAGGCCCGCCAAACAACAATGATGGCTGCAACCAAAAAAATAGCCGGGCATTGTGGCGGATGCCTGTAGTCCCAGTTACTTGGGAGGCGGAGGCAGGACGATCACTTTAGCCTAGGTTGCTGTGAGCTGTGATGCCACAGCACTCTACCCAGGGTGACAGCTTGAGGCTCTGTCTCAAAAAAAACAAATGCTTATCCTTTTCTTTCCCTTGTGATGATGATGTGGTGGCAAGGGAGCCTGATAGCTGAGGAAGAATGGGAGTGGGGGTGAAAGATGCAGAGGTGACAGTTGTTAGAGGCAGCTGGGAGACGGGATTGGTTAGTTCATTGAGAAGACAGGTGAGAATATTAAAGATAGTCAGATTCATGCTTCTAATCATCTGAGACAAGTTACAAACACGGAAACGGGAAAAGCTGAAAATGATCCAGGGGTGTTGGATTAAAATTGAAACTACTGATATGACCACATGAATTTTGAGGTATTTATACATAAGTACAAAAATAATTATATAGAGCATATAAACACATACCAAGTCATAAGATCTTGGCTTTTAAATATTTCCTCCACTGAAAGGAGCCAGGGCTCCTTGGGAGAGTGGTTGATGGTAGGTCCAGGGCAAGGAAAGATCAAAATGAGCCTGAATTATCTTATTACAGAAAATAATGAAATGCTCAAGGAATGATGGCAACGTGTCAAAAGAAGAGAAAACTCAGCCGGAAGCAGCTCCCACTGGCCAAATCTAGGACAACTAAAGCATCTAAACAAAAATGAGAATACTAGATTGAAATTCAATGAATAAAATAAGAATCCATGAGTCCATGCTGATGTAAATAAATGAATGCATAAATAAACAAATGAGAGGAAAGAAAAGTTCTTTCTTACAGTAGAATGCCATCTATTAAAGGCTGGCAATAGACAATCTCCATGTGGCAGTTAGCATAGTTGTGAACGAGAAAGGCGGGAGTCATTAATGGATGTTAAGCTGCGGGGTGGAGGTTTGATGAGGAGTAGGGCATTGGTGTAATATCGGACCATCTCTCTACAAAATGCTAATCAAATACAAAGAAAAAATTGTGATTTCACAGAAGAGAACTTGGCAGACACAAATTTAGCCAGGTGGGATGAAAGTTAACATCACCAGAAGTGGGGTAGATTTAGAGTACAGTCCCCTGATGTGATTGTCTGAGAAAAGCATAGCATCATTTCTTTGGTTTTTCTGCCAAAAATTCAAGGAAACAACTAATTGGTCCGAGTTGAGGGTCATCCCAGGGAATGAAAGGTCTATACACTATGAGATTTTCCAGGACATAGAGCAAGAGCCAGAGAAAGCAGGAGGAACTATTCCATGGTTCCAGACCTAAGAACAACTAGCCAAATAGGTCTTTGTAGAGAGGAACAAGGAAAAAGAGATGGTGTCGAAGAAAACTTAATGGGGTCGGGGGATCGGAATGCAGTGTTGTGCTCATGTCTATTTTCAGACTGGGAAGGTGGTATATGGTACCGCAAAAGCATGTCCTTGTGTGGGGAAGATATATGCCAGAATCTTTAGTAGTGATAGGTCATGATGTCAGGAAAAAGACTACATATATACATTTGATTCATTTCTTTCTCTCTCTCTATAAATACACACTCAGGAGCAAATAAAAATATGTATACTTTTTAATAAATATATTTATAAATAGACTTTATAGGTCTACATACACATATACATACATACCCATCCATCTTTTTCTTTTTAAAAGGTTAGGAATTGACAATCGGGAATCTGGGAATTGCTTTTCTTGCAATACTTTGGTTGGTTTAAAACAATTTCATAAAACAAAATTAGAAAAATTTCTGAGTCCCATTCTAGAACAACCAAAATGATATTTTGGTCTGGATATCAGTATTTCTAAAAGTTTCAAGGTGATTCGAAGGTATGGCTGGGGTTGAGAGCCACAATTCTAAACCATCTATATGCTTCTCAACAAGAACCCTAAATGCCTATAGGGCCAAGCGCAAGGGAGGAAGATTTCTGAGACATGATCACTACCTTCAAGGCCCAGAGCAGAGCAGAGCCCACAGGTGACACAGACCTTGGATGGTTCTGAACGTGGTGATCCCTCTGGAGTGGGAGGTGAGATTAAGGCATATAGAAAGAAGCTTGTGGTACTGACGGCCTCAACCAATTTGCCTGTGTCCTCCTAACACCAAACTTGTTTGGCATTCACTCTACCTGGGGCTGGAATCAGGCTGTTCGTAACTGAGGTGCCAACTAGTGGACAGTAACTGAATCAGATGAATCAGGTGGGGTTCTTTTTCTTTTTTTTTTTTGCAGTTGGCTGGGGCCAGGTTTGAACCTGCCACATCCGTATATGGGTGCCCTACTCCTTGAGCCACAGGTGCTGCCCCAATCAGGTGGGGTTGTATAGCTCTAAGCAGCGGTAAACCAACCGGCTAATATAAATAACAAAGAAATGTATCTAGGGCAGATTGGGGGAGATTGTAGAAAGAACTAGAAGCTGCAGAAATCAGCTCAGAGGCTGAACAGGAACTGGAAAAGCTCAGGACGTCCAGGCATCAGGAGCCACCTTGTCTGGTGGCCACTGGAGGAATAAACATCCTCCATTAATTTTTCCTTTGCATCCTTGCTTTGGCCTTAAGATTGAAAGATTTGAAAAAGGGCTATAATTGGCTGTTCTTAAATCATAGCCCCACCTCTGCCCCTGGCTCCAGGACTTAGCATCTTGATTTATAGTCCCAGCTATACAGACTGTACAGAATAGGGAAGGAGTAACCCAGGAAGAAAAGGGAGGTGAAGGTTGGGCCTCCTCCACTTCACCATCTGATAGATTTACTAGAATTAGCCTAAATCCACAGAGCCATAGGGGAATAGTTCAAGAAATAAAATGGTGACTTCTAGTATTTCCCCCTTTGCTTGTCATCATTTGTATCAAACACGTGCAAAACATCGTAGACCTATCCTGCCTCCTCAGAGTCCCTCAAATATCCCTCTTTTGTTGTCACGTTACATTACAGAGGCTTTTAACTTTTTTTTATCTCATGGCACACTTGAACCTATAGTTAAACTTCTGGGGCACAGAAGTTAAATTATGTTGATCAAAAAATAGTTAAAAAAAAATGTGCTTACTGTGCTTTGAACTTCTTCCAAAAATAATTTACTTAATGATCTTTAAAAATTTCGTGGTACACCTGAGATCCTCTCACAGTACACCAGTTCAAAATCACCATATTAAAATGAGAAATCTATGACCCTGTAGCATTCATTCATTTATTTAATTTTTTTTTTTTTGAGACAGTTTCATTATGTTGCCCTCAGTAGAGAGCCATGGCGTCAGAGCTCACAGCAACCTCAAACTCTTAGGCTTAAGTGATTCTTTTGCCTCAGACTCCCAAATAGCTAGGACTACAGGTACCCACCATAATGCCCAGCTATTTTTTGGTTGTAGTTGTCGTTGTTGGGCAGGCCTGGGCTGGGTTCGAATTCACTAGCCCCAGTGTATGTGGCACCCTGGCCACTGAGCTATAGGCGCAGAGCCAGCATTCATTCATTTATACTGATCTCTTAAGGATGCTTCAAAATCACAAGTAGTATCATTCACACAGCAAGTGCATATTAACATTAACTGAGTACCTGCTGCATAATAGGTCCTGTTCAGGTATTTGAACGCATCAGAGAATAAAAGATAAAACCCCTTGCCTTTGTGGTGCTTCTACGCTAGGTGGTCTCTCCCATCTTGCTAAGCTGAAAATGGAAATAGTTCATACTTTTTCTATCAACAAAACCTTCCCATGATTCCAGGAAACCTAGATAAGCTCTTTTAAACCATACCAGTTTTCTTGGTAATCTAAATGGGCCACACCCCTCTCCTTTGGGCTGTAGTGAACATATGTGGTTTCAAAACAATCAAACCTGAGCACAGTCATCTACTCTGGTGTGTCTGAGGCTGGAAAGCAGAGCACTACATCCTCATCTTTGTAACTTCCAAATATGTGGGTGTGGAAGAATGAGCACAGATTGTTGCTAACTCTTGCAATGCTTGGTCAACTGTCTGGATGACCTGAGGATGGCTCTAAGAGGCTGCCTGAAGGGTTTAGCGTGGTATGGATTTAGTAGATATGGAATATCTATGCCTTGGGCCCAGTGCTACCCCTATCTGGGTCAGCTTTGGGAGCTGCCCTGGCCTTGGCCTTGAGCCTGACCTTGTCTTGGCTGCCCTGGCAATGACCACTCTCTGACAGTGGTTGAGCCAGCCTCCCCCAGCATAAGAAATGTGTGTTGGGAGGTCTGGGCAGGAGAGAGAGGTATTTGGTGAGACACTCAGCTAAAGGTTTCTTTTACCACTGAGTAGACATTGTGGTTTTGCTGGAATCACATTCAGGTTTATATGCACTTGGTTTTATGAAAAATTCAAGGCCATTTGCCCAGGGGTGAAATGAGTTGACCCAGCTCAGCCACAAGGGATATTTTGGCTAGAGATAAGCTCCTGTAGCAAAGGGGAAAAATTCCCTTCTCTAACTCTAAAGGCTCTGGAGGGGATGGAGGAATAGGAGGAAGAACCCTGAGTTCTATAACTGCTCTGACACCAATGAGCTATGTTATAAAATGTAGCCAGTTCTCCTCTCTGTGCCTCAGTTTCCTCATATCCAAGATGGTGGGGGTGGAATGGGTGATCTCTTAAATCTCTTCCATCTCCAACGTTCTATGACTCTGTGTACAAACTTTGTGGGGAACAGTGCAAAGTAGAAATGTGGAGCCCTGTTTAAAGATTATTAAAAATTTCATACAACAACAGCAGAATACTAAACTTGGCACCAGGCCCTTCTCAATGTGGGGCCCCATACACCTTAATCAAAGCCCAAGGAGTTGGCCTTAATTCAATGTATCCTCATTACCGCTCCTTGCCAATTACACTTGACGGAGCATCTGTGTAACCAAGTGGAAAGATATGGGCTGTGAGGTTAGAAAGACTTGGTCCTGTGCACCCTTGTGTAATTTGGGGTTACTCACTTATTTGTTCTTCGCCTCAGTTTCCTTGTGTGTAAAACAGGTAAAATCACACTGACTTAGCAGGGAGGTTGTGAGAAAAAAAGATACGTATGCAGAACATGCAGCAGGGGTTCAGTAAACAGCATCACCAGTGTTGCAAGGTAGCAGACATCGCATCAAGCTGAACTCCATCTGAAACCGGATTTCATGGAGCCAAAGCTTTTTAAGGCAAGATTATACTAGAGAGATAGCCAGATTCAAAACAGACTTTCTTTTTCTTCCACAAAAGTCATGAGGGGCTTTTTACAGTAACTGCATCTGTGGTTCCCTGCTTTCTGGACCACACACCCTACGATTTAAGAAGTCATTCCATTCCCAAGTGTAAATTATCTCTTGGGCCTGGTATTTCTTTCACTCTGTTCCCCATCCTCCCACTCTTTCCTTCTGTTATTCATGACTGCCTATGGGTTCTGAGAAGACCATTTGCATTTCATGTTCATTTCATGGCCATTGTTCTCATCTGCTATTCTTTCAAATGTATCCACATGTGCAGTTTATCTCTGTAGAGCCAGAGAAGAAGACTAGCTTCTCCTTGAGACATCTCTCTCCTCTAATTAATGATACTGTAAGCAGAAGTAAGCTTCTACCAGTGGGAGAAATATCATTACTTATTAATATGTTCATTTCTTCACTCACTCATTACTGTTTGAGCACTTAATATATGCTCCCTTGTTGCCAGAATTCATTCAATAAGAGCTGAGTTATGTATGACTTTTGAGAAGTTCAAGAACCAGTGAGAGAGACAAAGTGAGTGAACATAAATTGTAAAATACAACAAGAAAAATGGTTCAGAAAGATTGTGGAGGTGGAGGAGAGAGAATGACTCCCATGAGTTCAGTTTCCAACTAAGCGAGTCAGAGAAGGGAACATTTGAGCTGGGTATTGAAGGGTGAGTAGGAGTTTTCCAGAAAAAGATACGTCCATCTGAAAGGAATTCTGGGGCCTCTCTGTTGCTTTGCAGTCCTTTAAATCATCTCTTGTCAATTCCTTGAGACATTTGTCTCAGGAACATTTGCATGGAAATCCAGTCCTTGGCTTGTAATCTACCCTCTTGCTCAAGCAGAGTGAGTTTGGCTAGAGCTGAGGTCCCTTCACTCCCCTCTTTACCTCAGGTACATGATTCTTCACTCCTAAACTTTTCTTTCTTTCTCTTTCAGAGGAAGATCGCCTTGCTCCTTCCAAAGGCAGCCCTTCCTCAGGAAGCCCAATCCCATTCCGGTTTTAGAAAGACTTCACTTACTGGATTTTCTTTCCCTTAGCTTCAGAATCATCTACTTTCCAGTTTTTTCCCCTTCAGCAACAAACCATTGTAGACTCCTCAACCTAAAAACAAACAAAACCTTGTTATGCCCTCCTATCCCCTCAGGCTGTTGTGGTACCAGATCTTGCCTTCCTTTTACTAACACACTTGCTGAGATCTCTTCTCTCTCTCTCTCCCATTGCATTCTCACCGCTCCTCCCTCCTTCCCTTCTAACAGTTCGGCTTCCAGCCCCAGCTCCCCACTGAGTCTCATCTCCCCATAGTCAGCAGACCTGCAGATCAGCTGCCCCACTGGCCCCTCCCATCCCTCCTTCTGACCAACTTCTGCATCATTTAAATCCTTGAAATGTTTACATTCCTGAAACATTGCTCCCTCCTGGCTCCCAAAGCCTGTGCTCCCAGCTCCCCCTCCCTCCGGCCTGCTTCCCACCTTCCCATTTTTTTTTTTTTTGGTCACAGACCCACCCTTCAGTCATGCTGTTTTGTCCCTTGGCCTCAGCTGTGTGACTGACTCCCAAATCCTGTCTCTAGGTTCCCCATGTTCTTTGAACCTCACTCTCCCCTTTCCAACTGTGTCTTTGATAGTTTTAGTGAGGCACCTCACTGGCATCTCCAATGTTGAACTTCCTTTGCCCCCAAGCTTTTATATTTTGGCGAGTGATACTGTCATCATCTCAGCACCCAGACTGGGCATCTAAATGATTTTATCTACTCATTAAACAACACATTTAAGGAATGTTAATATCTATCCTCTCTCTCCTTTGCTGTATTTCCTGTTAGGTACCAAATCCTACATCACGTTACTCTGAAATAGCCCCTGCATTCTTTGTTGTTAGAAAAGCAACAGTCTCACCTCACCCTTGGTCTATTGTGGCTGCTGATAGAGCATCGTCATTCTTTCTCAACTCAGATGAATTCATCTACCCAAAGCTTCACTTGGATGGTATCAAGACCCCTTCCTTTTCAATATTTACTCACATGTGATTTTAAACATTCACTGAGAGTTTTGAGGACAATCTGTGATTTATTTTTCTCACTCTGTCATGCTGGGTAGAGTGCTGTGGCACATCATTACAGTCCCTGGTTTTTCTGTTCAATCCAACACATTCTTACTCAGTACCTAGTACGTGCACGTCATGCTGTGAGAAGCTGCAGAAGTAAAAAGAGGAAGATAGTCTTTAGCTTATGCTTCAATAAAAACATTTACCTGAGTGTATAAGTCCGTCAGGTCTCTTTCTCTTTCCTCTCTTTCTCTCTCTGTCATACACACATACGTGCAGAGACATGTGCAGGAGGCCATACTTGGTAGGGTAGTTACACAGATCTTGCTTTTGAGAAATAGCCTCTTGGGAGGGAGAAGGGAGGGTGAATAAATTACTGCAACTTCATATGGTCAACACTGTTAGTATAAGTAAAGATGTGTGCAGTGCCTGTAGGCCTACAGGAGGGAAAGGAAATGAAGTTGGCATGGACTGGAAAGCAGCTGTATAGACAAGCATTTGATTTAGTCTTTAACGTGTAAATGTGAGTTTGTCAGTGGAAAGGGGAAAAGAAGGATGTTTCAGGTAAAGGGAACCTGAGTGTGAGGGGTGTACTGGGGTGGTTAGGGATTAGGAAAATGTGTTCATACAAGGAGAAATTTTCTCATGGGGCAGCGTAGCGGTTCCCTATAGGGGTGATTTTACCCCCAGAGGACGTTTGGTGATGTCTCCAAGTATTTCTAAATTGTCATGACCTTAGAGAGGCCAGGGCTGTGCTCCTGACATCCAGTGGGTAGAGGCCAGAGATGCTGCCAAATATCTCCCAGTGCCCGGGATAACTCCCGCCAACAGAGAATCATCCCGTTCAGAATTTGACAGTGCCAAGGTTCAGAACCCCAGGGCTAGAGGATCATAGTCCTAGAAAGAAGCACCGGGAGAAGAGGTTGGAAAGAAGAATTTGTGTTAATTTGCAAAAATCCTTGAATGCCACATAATATAATGAAGGTTTCCAGAACGCTAAAAAATTTGTTTTTATTAATTTAATTGGTCTTATTTGATTCAATAGTCCTCTTTTATAGTATAATTCAATAAAAAATAATTATGCTTACAAGTGACAAAAGAACATTTTCTTTAAAACTTTCTATAATTTAAGCTTTGAGGTTGAACAGATTTTCTAATGGAAAAGTGTCTGTTCGTATCCCCACCCTGGTTACTGGCTAGGTTCTCTGTACCCCGAAACTACTCCCAGCCCACTCTAATCCCTACCCAGGGCACCAGGGCTCTTTCCTGAGCTTTCTGGCTAAGCTGACCCATAAAGCACAAGCTGAGGTCAGAGTGAAGGTGGACCTGGTTCCTTTGAGATTGTAACTAGGCACTGATCACTTGTTCAGAGTCACGGTTGGGTATGGGTTCTCAGGAAAGACTGGCTGTGGTGTAGGACTGGTGCTGGACGTTCATGAGTGGAAGTCTGGGGGTCACTTATTCTTTTTTTTTTTTTTTTAGTTTCCTATGATTTTATTTATTTATTTTTTATTGTTTGGGATTCATTGATGGTACAACGAATTAGGTTACACTGATTGCATTTGTTAGATAAAGTCCCTGGAGGTCACTTATTCTGAGTCTTATTTGTGTTGGAAAATCTGAATTCGTGCCATCATCACTTATTTTGGTCCTTTTTTGCCTACACCTTTCCATTATGAACCCCTGTACCTGTGGAATTGGATGTTAGATCTACTCTATGATTAAGAAATTAATAACTGGCCAGAAGTTACTTAGGAAACACAGACCTAAGCCTATCTTCAACCTTCTTTGTAAAGATATCTGCCCAGAATTTTTTTCCCAATGTAAAGGGGAGGAAGAAAGTTACAGGGCACACCCAGCATCCAGATCAAAGAAGACTGATTACTAAAGGCTGCATACTGATGGTTCTCAAAACTTGGAACTCAAGGATCATTTTCAAATACTGGAATTTTCATGGCACACTTAGAGGGATTAAATAAGACCCACTGTTACCATCATACTATACTGACATTCATACATTGAAATAAAAAGATTTGATATTGATAAAACCTATGTGCCCAGATGGAGAGAAAGCAATTTTAAAAGTTAGACATCCCTCCCACCCTTCTACTCAGAAAGTGTATGTCCCACAGTAGGGCTGCCAGATGAAATACAGGACGCCTGGTTCATTTTTAATTTCAGATACATAATGAGTATTTTTTAGTATAAATTTATCCCATCCTAAATTCTTTTATCTGGAATTCAAACTTAACTGAGCATCCTCTATTTTTATTTGCTAAATGGAGCAACCCTATTCCAGAGAGAGGAGGAGATGGAATCTTCCATCTGCTCAGTCAGTATCTATACCCATGTGCTTCTCTAGGGTAGGCATCTTGCCCCTCCAGATGGCTTTGCTATTAAAGATGCGTAGAGCAGGGGCACCCAATCCAAGCCCATTGCTTCAGGTAATGTTGGGCTGAAGAAATCGTGATCTGTCTAAAAGATTGTCTAAAATGGACTTATTCAGAGATAGTATGCTGGTCTGTGATGTGATACATTTCTTGATTATTTTCTTCCTTTGACAAACATTAATTGGACATCTTAAGTGTTCTCGGCACTTAGGATAGAACAAGAAACTAAACATTCCTGTTTCCATGGGTCCTACATGCTCATGGGAGGAGGTATTCACTGCTAATTTTAATATCTTTTTTTTTTTTTGAGGCAGTCTTACTCTGTTGTCCAGGGTGGAGTGTAGTGGGGTCATCACAGCTCACTGAAACCTCAAACTCCTGGGCTCAAGCTACCTTCCTGCCTCAGTCTCCCTGGCAGGTGGGACTACAGGTGTGTACTACACACCCAGCTAGTTTTTCTGTGTTTTGTAGAGGTGGCGGGGTCTCTCTCTCAGGCTGGTTTGGAACTCTTAAGGCCAAGCAATCTGCCACCTCAGCCTCCCAGGGCACTAAGATTACAGGTGTGAGCCACGGTGCTAGGCCAATATCCTTAATTTTTATGTCAAAGTTGATCTGAGTTAGATGTGCCCTCAGGTTTTGGCTTTATTATACTTTGGTACCTTGTCACTACTTAAATACGTCTGCTTTCTGCCTTGATTACATGTTCTCATATAATCCTGAGGCAAAATTCTTGCTATCCCAGCATTTCCCACAGTATGTTTTATAACAAGAGGTGCTAATAAATATCAGTGTAAAAGAGAAAGCTTTTAGGAACACGACTCTCCTGCCCGAGAACGTTTTGCTTCCGGGCCTGCGTGCGTGTCTGCGAGACGATGCACAGATAATGGGTCTCCGGGAAATGGCTGTACGGAGACTATTTCTCTCGACCATTTTCATCTTCAGAGCAAGCACTTCAAAGAATTCCGTAACAACTTCTTGGACAGACAAGCTGGCCCCTGCGTGGACCTGGGTTCAGCAGAAGAGTGTGGCTTGGCTGAGTCCCGGGGCGCGGTTCTGGGGTGTTATGTTCCATCAGACGCCCTGGCGGAGGGGCCCTAGTACCTTCTCAGAAACCGGCCCAATTAGGCACAGACTCTTTGGCGGCCACGGCCACGTCCCTGCCCAGCTCTCAGGCAGTAACTGGCAAGAGAGAAGAAAGCAAAACAAGCAACCGAATCCTCAAACATTTGACTTGGAAATTTTGTCTCAAGGCTGTCAAAGAATCAAAATTCCATTTTCTCCAAGTCCAATTCTTGGGTATTTAGTCTTTAATGTCGACAAGATGCATCCAATGATCGGATTACCCACTCTTTTTATTTTTTTAAGTGTAACCAATCACAGGGGTGACCATGCTACTTGAAACTGTCCACTTTGCCACTCCTGTCCAAACCAGGTCTCCATTGGTGCACCCTTGAAATCGTGTGCATCTACTTTGCCTGTGAGACGTTTTTTCGGTTGTTTGCAAATCCCCTGCCTGTGAGAAGGTGATTTCCCTCCCTCCCTTCTGTCTGAGGTGTGGGGCCGGACTCCAGCCGTCCAGGTCCTTCTGCGCGGCTTAGCGCTGAAGCCTGTGTGAATGATTTGCAGGCCTCTTGCTGCCCTCTGTAGGAAACTATGGGTATGGCACAAACCGTAACCGAGGCCTTTCATTTCCTAAGCAAACGCTGTTAAGGTGTCCGTATGGATGTTCCTGGGGAGAAATACACTTAGAGCTATCGTTACACTAAAATTCGAATCTGAATGAATGGGGTTTGAACGATTTCTACGCGTGATTCTGATTTCTCAGCAATGGGAACTTTAACTACAACTACTTTTTTTTTTTTGTCTGTTTTGTTGGTAACTCATTTCTCATTTCCCTCTCCCAAACTCTTTCTTTTCTTCAATAATCACTTCATGTATCTTGAGATAATGATGCGATTCTTGTAAAGATACCTTTAAACGTTTCCTAAAAGAAAATCACACTTGGCCCAGGACAATTGTAATTTTTTTATTTTTGTTTTTTGAGACAGAGCCTCAAGCTGTTGTCCTGGGTAGAGTGCTGTGGCATCACAGCTCACAGCAACCTCCAATTCCTGGGCTCAAGTGAGTCTCCTGTCTCTGCCTCCCAAGTAGCTGGGACTACAGGTGCCCGCCAAAATGCCCGGCCATTTTTTGGTTGCAGCTGTCATTGTTGTTTGGCGGGCCTAGGCTGGATTCGAACCCGCCATTTCAGGTGTATGTGGCTTAGCCCGTTGAGCTACAGGCACTGAGCTGACAATTGTAATTCTTAATACCCCAGATCTTAAACTAGGGCCTCTCTAGAACCAGTGGCAGGAATGTCATCTATGTCAGAAACAGCCTGGCTTGGGGGCTTGGGTGGGCTGACCCTGGATCCTAATCATCACCCTTTACCTTAACTTCATGGGGCGACACATTCAATTTCACACAATGAATTTAGCCTTTCTAAATTAGGCATCGTCTGTACTAAAATTGCATTCTAGTCTCCGAATACCTCAGAAAATAAGAGTGTTACCAACAGGTGATTTTTTTCTTTAGGTTTCTATGAGGTTCTAGAAGCTGAGATAGAAAATGGGTTGTCAGCAATGATCCTTGTTAAACAAACACTTTGTGTTCAGAAAACAAAACAAAACAAGAAAGAAAACTCTTCTGCATTCTCACTAACCAGGGATAACTATTATTAAAATCTCAGCATCATCTTCACTCCAGAAACATATCTCCCTTTGCCCTTTCCCCAACTTGCAGCCACACTTTATATAAAGTTTTATAATTACTGTAATTCATTTAATAAAGGGTATTTCCCTGTGCTATTATACATTTTTTAGAAAATGATTGTAGCAGAGTCTTCTAGCCAAAGCCCATTTCCTTCTTTCTCAGTTTGCAGCTACACTGCATTTCCAGGCCTCCCTTGCACATAGGGGTAGCTGGTGCAATGTGAGTAAATGTGATGAGAGCTATTCTCAGCCCAGTGGTTTTAAGAGGCAGTTGTGGCTCTTTTGTGTTATCTATCCCCCATTGTGGATGCAGAGGATGACAAGGCCCTAACAGATGGAAGGAACTTGAAATTTGAATGATCGTGTATTGAACACGATGGGGGGAAATGGATGAGAATAAACATCTATCATGTTTGATCTATTATATATTTTGGATCTGTTTGTTACAGCCATTTTGTCTACCCTGTTTTTATTCTATGGCTATACCATACTTTTTAAAAGGAAATGTTTCCTATTAAACTGTAATAGATTATTTAAAATGGTGCCCCAACAGTGGATCCCACCTCCCTATATCCATGCCTCTTTGCAATGTGTCTTTACTACCTCCTTCAACAGAGGAGGAGTCTGTTCCCTCATTGCTTGAATCTGGAATGCCCTTATGATTTTTTTTGACCGGAAGGATATGATGAAAGTGGCATTTGAGGACTTCTTTTTTTTTTTGAGACAGAGCCTCAAACTGTCACCCTGGATAGAGTGCCATGGCATCACAGCTCACAGCAACCTCCAATTCCTGGGCTCAAGCGAGTCTCTTGCCTCTGCCTCCCAACTAGCTGGGACTACAGGAGCCCGCCACAACACCTGTCCATTTTTTGGTTGCAGCCGTCATTGTTGTTTGGCGGGCCTGGATTCGAACCCGCCAGCTCAGGTGTACATGGCTGGCACCTTAGCCGGTTGAGCCACAGGTGCCGAGCCAACATTTGAGGACTTCTAAGCCCAGATTATAAGGGGCCTTGAGCATCTGCTTTTGCTCAGGGTGGATCCCAACTTCTGTGTAAAGAAGTCCAGGTTATCCTGTTGGAGAGAGAGTCTATGTGGAGACATAAGTCCTAGAGGGTGGAGAGAGAAACTACATGGAAAACCGAGATCTTGGACATATGTATGAGCCCAGATAATGCACAAGAAGAGAGCGACCCTGCCATTCCAGCCCACCTTCAGCCATTTGAATCATCCCAGTGTGGGTGTAGGGATGCCAGACTTGTGAGTGAAGCCATCTTGAGCCTGTCAATCTGATTAAGCTATCCCAGCCAACACCACCATGTGGAGGAGAGACAAGTTACCCCGCAGAGCTCTGCCCAAATTCCTGAACTACAGAACTGTGAGCATTAACGTCATTGTTTTAAGTCACTAAGTTACTGATTGTCAACCAGCAACACATAACTAATACATGGATATTGTGTGAGAGAAAAGGAAATATCTTTTTCTCACCCATTGCAAGGTTCATGGCTGATACCCCTTTAACGAAAGACAGATTAATAAAAGAAAAAAATAAAAAATTTACTGGACCAAAGTTTTATGACATAGCAAGCCTCAAAAATAAAGACTCAAAGACCCAATGAAAATGGTATTTTTTGCTACATCTGATGAAAGAAGTAGATAGTTGTAGAGAAACATGATTGGACATAAGGAGGTATGACCACTAGTAAACTGGTGTGGGATTGACAGGGTTGGGGCAACATAGTAAGGCCTGTTTGTCCAGATTCTTCTTGGTGTCTCTGTGTCTTCATTCCTTTCTTCCAGGCATAGGGTGGGACACCGTCACATGAGGGTCTTATGACCTCCTTTCAGTGGATGTGGGTTGAAGAATTCTTTTATGGGTAACTCTCACATAGATAGGTGGGAAAGGTCAGAGAATGACCTTGCTTCTGTGGTTTTCCCAGTTTTCAAGGTGTCATCTCCTAAGATAGCATGTTCTGAACCCCAACAATATTTATTATATGTTTCCAAAGTTTTTGTTACTGTACATGACAGTGATGAGCATCCTTGTCCTCAATTTTCCATCTATCAAGGAACTCTAAGTTGTTGAACTTGTTTAAATATGGTAATTAAGTCATGTCCCTTCATTTTGGTGCTCACATCAGGTTTTGGGTCCCTGTTGTATAAATGAAATCATATTTCCATAGGCTGAGATCTATTTAATTTCTAATCATTACTATGATTGATTAGGTACCACTGAAGATGCTTGCTAGTCAGAACAATCTGGTTTTACTATTTTGTTCCCATTGACTATTAGAGTAAATGCAACAACCTTGTCTCTTTTAGTTTGTCATTGCCAAGTGGCCTTTGTCATTCTGGGATCCCATTATTCCCATTGAAATCATGGGGCCCATTTCAGTGGTGATGTGTTCTTTCAGCACTCTAACCTGCAGAAAACATCCATCACAGAGCTTTGAGAAGATACTGGTAGCTCCTCATTAGTGTTATGTTTTTCTCCACACCTTAGTGGAGCTCTCTCAGAGGACTGTTGGGGTGGGTGGATTGTAGACCACAGATTAGGTATCCACTCCAATATTCCAATTTCTCTAAGATTTTTGATTCCTCCTTTTATGTCAATCCAGAAAATTTCTGTTATCTTTAAACCTCATAGAATGTATTCTACAGCTGGGTTTAAGCTTCATCACCAAAGAACACTTTTAGACACACTTCCAGCTGCAAGACTCTCTAGTAAATGATAGGATGGCCCATATTGATTAATTTAGTCTAGTTCAGTGTTTTATATTCCATCCTCTGTAGTCTAACAACCCTAAAATCCAATATGTCTTCAGTTTATGTCCCTAAGAGTTGGCAACATTTTACAATTATTTTGGAGTATAAATTATTTTCTTCAGACTTTGTCCATGTCCCCTTATAGCAAACCAAGATCAGCTCTAGAGGTGCGAAGAAATGGTTGGGAGGGTTTTGAGGTTGAGGGGAAACCCTTCACCTGGAAGGTTCTCAGAAAGAGCAACTTATAGTAAGGCAGATTAGTAGAGAGAGAGATTACAAATTTATTTACCGTGCACGTGGGGAGAATCATAGAGTGATTACCCAATATTCCAAAGGGGTCCAGAAGTCAATATACCTTCATTTTAGAGGAGGGAGGATGAGGAATATAGGTAATTCTGTTGAGAGGTAATAAACGATTACTAGGGAGGATAAATGGATATTTGGGAGAATGAATGGACGGAGGAAAACAGATTGGCTTATAGATGATTCTCTTTGGAAATTAAATAAACCTGAGAGACAGGCATTACTTAAAAAATGAGTTGGGCCAAGTCTGATTGCATTCTTGACCACCTTTCCTGTAATAGATATTGAGATAATAGGGAGGAGAAAGAAAGACAATTGTTCTTCTTAATGGGTCTCTCTGGCCTTCATGGAGACAGAAGGAAAGCCATTTCTGAAGCCTGTTGATCTCTGATAGCCTTTAATGCAAAATACCCTTTACACCAAGGAGTTATATTTTGAGGTTAAATTCCAAAGTTACTATAAGGTCTTCGCTCAAGTCTCCTTGGACACAGGAAGGCTAGCTGCTCCAAGATTCGCAGCTTTTCCCAAGTCCAACTAGATGGTCCCTATTCTAAGGCTTGGAGTCCTTCTTCTTACCAATCAGTGCTCTAACTTTCACACACAGCTTGTGAAGCTATGAGTTCAATTTAAGTTGTCCTTCTGTAATCCACAGAATCAAACATTTGGGTCAAGCTTAGCCCAGAAGCAAGAAGAATAAGTGATTCTTCTAGAGGCACATAGATGCTTTCTGATTCTCTGTAATTTAAGCTAAGAGTCAAATACTTGAGCTTGTCATTTTCTGTAGAGTAGACTCTCCAGTGCACTCGGAAGCATCTTTGCTACTGTCATAGACACGTGGTCTCCTGTGGGTTTCAAGGTGCTTCCTCACAATTAGCCTCAGGTGTCTGAGCAAGATGCCACAGCCTACTGAGAACTTCTAATGTCCCATTTCCCCTTGATACAGAGATAGCTATTGGGTTCAAAGCTACGGACATGGTCATGCCAACTACAAAACCCCATTTTGAGGGGCTGTTTCCTAGAACCATTTCTAGTTCCAAATATCATATCATTCAGAGTCCATGAGTAAAACAGAATAATGCAGCACTACATGTTTCATCAGAGAGGTGTAAGAATATAAGGAGTTGTTTAAATAGATGTTTAAGAACTAGAATACAAAAATACAGCACTGAGGTAACACAGATAATTGCTGAAAGCAGTTACAATCCTTGGAGCTGGGAAAATAAGGCAAAGAATTTGGGGTTATCAGAATTCAGACTTTTTGAGGAAGGCATCTGCCGAATTGGGCCCCGGATTTCTCAGGGGCGAATACCCTCCCGGTGCCCCTGTACCTCTGAGAGTAGTTCTGGGGAAGTGTTAAGAGTGAATCCGTGTCGCCACCGCGCAATCTGTCTGGGAACCGGCCTTCAACCGCCCTCTAGTGGCCCATGCTGATATAACTATCAGTTGGCAAAGTAGTTTGCCCATTCCAAGTTCCAGCGTCCCAGAGCAAACACAGAAGCGTGGGACTAGTGTTGAAAGACCATAGGTGCATGGGCCAAAAGATATGCGTCTCTAAATATACGGTTGCACATGCACATGCGTGCACACATACACATCTTAAGAATTAAATTTCTTCTCATCACAATTGCAACACTTGTTTTTTCTTAAACAGAAAAAACAAATAAGCTCATAGAAGAAGAAAAATCTATCCTACTGGGGAAACAATGACCATTGTTAATAGTTGTTAATGGCTTCGTTCAGATCTTTTCAGACCTTTTCCTTATTATGTAGATGTGTATTTTTTCAGGGAATCACGTTGTACTATGTACATACAGTTTTCTGAACTGCTTAAAAAAATACCCTACTGTATCATTAAAAGTTGCTCACAACAAAGCATATTTATTTACAGCAGTGGGTTTCGAACTATTTCTAGGAAGGGTCTTGGACAGGAACGAGAGGGCCCTGAATTCCACCCTATACCTTTTAAATACTGCAATCCCACTTTTATATATTTGTTTTACATATTTGGTTTCTGTGTAAGATTTTGTGGGGGAAAAGAATTCCACTGCCAAAATATTAGGAGACAACTGATTCATTGTGAGGTTACAATATTATTTTTCATTTTTATGATCACAACAACAAAGGATAACTTTGTACCTAAATTCTTGCGCAAAGCTTTAGTAATACCAGATACCATGCTTTTTAACAACTCTGTTTATGGAATAGAACTGAAAAATTATTTAATTTGTATTTCATGGATTGCTAATGAAGTGGAAAAAACAGTGCAATATAAAACATTTTAAAGCATGACCCCAAAACTTTGCTTTCTAATGGACATAGCCTGCCCTTTTTCCTTATCCCCCAGTTCAAGGAAGTTCTGATTTCAGTATCTGCTGCTCATCTAGGTTTCCATCTCCCTGACTTCCACTCTTAGTAATGATCTCAAATCCTCCTCCACTGAGAACACAGAAACTCTCATGTTGGGGCTCACTCATCTTTTCATCACTCTACCCCAATCAAATCTATATAACTATCTTTATTCTTCTTCCCGACTCAGAAGATAAAAGCTTTTTCGTCTTAAGTTAACCCCTTTACCTAAGCACTTGATTCCATCCTTACTTGTGTACTCTTGTACCTGGTATAGATGTCCAGCAAACAGTTGATGCTCAGAAACTTTGTTGAATGAGTGACTGGTCTTGTGCCATCCATTTTCTCCCCATTCCCTTTTTGGTATGCCCAGCTCCTTTCACTCTTTTGGCTCGTTAACAGAAAGTCATTAGCCTCAGGTGTCTGAGCAAGATGCCACAGCCTACTGAGAATTTCTAATGCCCCATTTCCCCTTGATATAGAGATAGCTATTGGGTTCAAAGCTATGGACATGGTCAAACTTGGAGAGAACTTTCTTTCTTTCTTTTTTTTTTTTAGAGGCAGAGTCTCACTTTGTTGCTCTGAGTGCCCTGGTGTCACAAAGCTCACAGCAACCTCCAACTCCTGAGCTTAGGAGTAGCTAAGCTTGCCTCAGTCTCCCGAGTAGCTGGGACTACAGGCGCCCACCACAACACCCTGCTATTTTTTGGTTGCAGTTTGGCTGGGGCTGGGTTTGAACCTGCCACCCTCAGTATATGGGGCCAGCGCTCTACCCACTGAGCCACAGGCCCTGCCCCTAAGAGAACTTTATTTCTTATGTAGGGTAGCAGTCTGCAGGCTGGCTATCCTTATAGATTGAAAAGCATAGCCTCTGGTAAAATCCTAAAGGTAGGCATGTCAAAGGAGAAGGGGTGAGAGACAGAAATTTGTGCTGAATGGGTTGGCTGAGTAAACTATACAACAGGTTACAGGAGGAGCTATGAATATTCACAAAGGCAGGCTGTGTACAAACCTGCATAGTAAGTAAACGTACGTATTACATGCATTCCATCTTCACTTCCAAGGTGGAGGCTTAACATTTAAATGTATTATAATTAGGTCCTATAGGTCAAAAGGTGAAGCAGAGATGTCACTCAGTGACCTCTATAAATGAGCCAGAACCAGTTCAGGGCTGTGATCTCTTATCAGGAGAGTCACCAAAATCATTCTGTTGTCCAATCAAAGCTGTAGTTAGGGTTTGTGGAATGGGGGGGGTGTTCAGTTAGTCAGTGTTTGGGGGTGGGTGAGCTACATTTGTTTTAATATTGCTTATCTTGAGGAGTGCTTGTTTAACAGGTGAAGAAAATGAAAAACCCTTGCAGCACTTTGTAAATAGTTTACTTTTGAAGTTTAGAGTGTGCATGACTTAACCCTTGCCTGGCATGGCCTTAAATCTAGTTTATAATTTGGTATTTTATTGGCACAAAGACACTGTTTCATCAGTCTTATGGTCTCTAATTCAATAGCTCCTTCCTCTTAGCCTATTTGTGATCAAGTCATTTCCTATTTGTGATAGTTGGTTTTTTCTGTGTCAATGTGTTTAGGCCATAGTGCTCAGTTAATCAATCAAACATTAATCTAGGTGTTGCTGTGAAGGTAGTCTGTAGAAGTGATAAAATACCTACAATCAGTTGACTTTATGTAAAGGTAATGTGGGTGAGCCTGATGCAGTCAGTTGAAAGTCCTTAAGAACAGAACTTAGTTTTCCCTAAAGACACAAAAGAAACTCCACCTTTAGCTTGCAGCTTTGGCTCCTGCCTGAGAGTTTCCAGTCTTCTTTATGGATTCTGGGCTTTTTTATCCAGCTCCCACAATTTCAAACTAATTTCAAGAATCCTCTTTATACAGGGTGTCATATAAAGTTCGTATGCAATTTAAAACAGTGAGCAATTTAAAGTTGCACACCAACTTTACGGACACTCTGCATATCCCACTAGTTTGTTTTAACAGGTAGAATTCTGCCTGGTACATCATCCTTAAAATTAGCACAGAACAGAACAATACTCTTCTTTAATCCTGTATCTGTCACCACATAAACTAAACTGTCCTCCTTTCTCATCTAAGCTTCTAAATACACTATCCTACACTCACTGTTCCTACTCTATCCCTTTGCAATCATCTGTGAGCTATAGGCCCATTTGTTCAACTGGTGAATTGGACATTTTCTGTGGACAGCCTTTGGGCAATCTCAAACTTAGTATATCAAAGTTATCTCATTATCCTTGTATGTAAATTGGTTCTTTTTTCTGAATGCCCGTATTTCAAACTCAGGGTGAAAATCTGGAAGTCATTCTAGACATGTAGATATCTAAATGCAGGCTGAGCAACTTATTCTGAAAATCTGAAATGCTCCAAATATGAAACTTTTGAGTTCATACATGACACAAGTTACCCTGAACAAATTATGTTTTTCACTGTATTAATTAATATTATTAATATTAATATTTTAATATTATTAAATTAATATTAATCATTAATATTATTTTCTACTGTTAAGTACTCATGTGTGAATAAGTAAAAGAAAATCATTTCTTATCAGTGGCATATAATTTTAGAGTCAGGAATGATGATGATGTTAAACAACCACAAACTGTCCACATGGGTGGCTGAACCAGTGACACCTTTGCTTTCTGATGGTTTAATTTACACAAACTTTGCTTCATGCATAGAATTATTAAAAATAGTATATAAAGGCCAGGCATGGTGGCTTGCATCTATAATCCTAGCACTCTAGCACTCTGGGAAGCTAAGGCAGAAGAATCCCTTGAGCTCAGGAGTTCGAGACCAGCCTGAACAAGAGGGAGACCCTATCTCTACTAACAATAGAATAACCCAAAACCAAAACAAACCCCTCCTTCCCAGACATTGTGGCAGGCATCTGTAGTCCCAGCTACTCAGAGGCTGAGGTAGGAGGATCATCTGCTTGAGCCCAGGAGTTTGAGGTTGCTGTGAGCTATGAAGCCAGGGCACTCTACCCAGTGAGACTCTGTCTCAAAAAAAAAAAAAATTATATAAAATTACCTTCAGGCTATGTTCTTAAGGTGTATATGAAATATAAATGAATTTTTTGTTTAGACTTGGGTCCCAAACCCAAGATATATCAAGTATATATGTAAATATTCTAGAATCAAAAAAATCAGAAATGAAAATACTTCTGATTTCAAGTATTTTGGATAAGAGGTCCTCAGTGTATACTAGACATCAAATAAATTATACTCTTTATCCGCAGTGCTTGAAGGTTTACGCTTTCATCATTTCTGGCCTTAGCTTTTATAATAGACTCCCATCTTGTCCAATTCCAACTTTTTCCCCCTCAGACCTGTTCTCCAGAGTGTTTATCCTCTGATGCAACATGACCCAAATTGCCCTGCCTAATACTCAGTGAGTGACTCCTTTAGCAATTGCTGCAGGGTATCTCAAGCCAGACTACCATCATGAGGACCTCATAAAAAACACAGATTAGAGCCCTACTCAGAACTAATGAATAAGAATTTCCAAAGCAGGACCTGGAAATCTCTACTTTTAAAAGCTACCCAGGTAATTTTGATAACCAACATGGTGTGGAAACCACCTGTCTTCAGGTGAAAATCCAAATTCTTCCCATGATCTGATGCCAGTGCTCACAGCTTCATCTCTCAGCGTACATTACATTCAAGCAGTACTGACCTAGAGCTGGCCATTTTTTCAAATCTATGCTGTTTAACACCTCTGTGTCAGGAATACCCTTCTCCTTTTAACTGTCCGGAAAGTTCCTATTCATCTTTTGAAAACTTTACTCAAGCATCATCTAACTTTTTATTCAGTCAGTAAATATATATTGAGGTCCTAATAGATGCCAGGTTCTGAGCTAAACATTGAGATAGAATACCAGCTAGCCATATCAGTAGTACCACCTTTAATAAGTTCAGACACCCATATACACAAATAAATACAACACACATAGGTAAATTCTATGAGAGAGGCTGTGGTAAGCTGAACAATGGCCCCGAAGATGTTCACATCCTAATTTCCAAAATTTGTGAATATTTTACTTTACATTGAGAGGGATTTGGTATTGTATTGGAGATGTGATTAAGTTAATTATTCTGAGGTGGAGTGATTATCCTGATTATCTTGGTGGGCCCAATGTAATCCCAAGGGTATTTTAAAGAGGGAGGAAGGGAAGAGAGCAAGAAAAAGATGGGGGTGAGATTGAAAGGTGCTATGCTGGCTTGGCGCCTATGGCTCAATGGGCTAAGGCACTAGCCACGTACACCTGAGCTGGCAGGTTCAAATCCAGCTCCGGTCTGCCAAACAACAATGACGGCTGCAACCAAAAAATGGACGGGTGTTGTGGCAGGCGCCTGTAGTCCCAGCTACTTTGGAGGCGGAGGCAAGAGACTCGCTTGAGCCCAGGAATTGGAGTTTGCTGTGAGCTGAGCTGTGATGCCACAGCACTCTATCCAGGGTGACAGCTTGAGGCTCTGTCTCAAAAAAAAAACAAAAAAAAAAAAAAAAAGAAAGAAAGAAAGAAAGGTGCTATGCTACTGATTTTGAAGATGGAGGGTGGGGACATGAGCCAAGGAATGAAGGCAGCCTCTAGAAGCCAGAAAAGGAATGATTCCCCAGAGCCTTTAGAAGCAACCAGCTGCTAACTTTAGTCCAATGAGACTGATTTTGGACTTCTGTCCTCTAGAAATGAGATAACTTCACCTTGTCTCATGCTATTAAATTTCCTGTAATTCATTGCAGCAGCAATTGGAATAGATCAACATAGGGTACTGGGGCAATACATTAAAGGAGTCTGTATAACAAGTTACGGAGTAAGTATGGGGTGTTCAGGAAAAAACTACTCAAAGCGGAAAAAAGAAGATTATGTTTTAGAAGATGACCCCAAAGGGGAGAAAGGAAATTATGTTTTAGAAGATGATTCAGGTAGAGGAAGTATTATGTGGAAAAGCACACAGAAAGAGCATGGAAAGTATTCAAAGAAGGCAAGACTGCTTGCATTAAATAGTAGTTAATTATATCAACAATAATAATTATGGTAAATTTTTATTGTTTGTGTCAGGCACACTATAACTTTGTAACATAGTCACTATTTATTATGATCATCTTCATTTTACACATAGAAATACTAAGGGCTGAAGGAGGTAAGGAACTTTCCTGAGAACATAGAGCCAGTAAACGGCTAGTTAGAATCTGAACCTTGGCAGTCTATTTCCAAAACCCACTAACTGCTTCTCCAATCCATTATGGTGGTAGCCTTCCTTTAAGCATCGGGGCATCACATGAACTATTAGGTATTAATGAGGTAAGCATTAGCAGAACTTGGAATAGCATCTTCGACGCTGATGGAGGATGGAAGTGATGGACAGAGGACTTCCTTGTTCCTTTGATGTGAGCCCGGTTTTGCTGTTGTACAAGGTATGAAAAAGCCTTCTTTACTCAAATCAAATCACTCTTCCTTACACATTGCACAAGCCTCTTAATTTCATATCTTCTTTTCCCCCTTTATCTGAGGCAGAGTTGGGGGTGTAGGTACCAACTCCATTACGGGCCACAGTTTCCATAGCTGTAAAATGCCTCGATGTAGTTCCAAATTTGGTTGTACCTCAGAATTCCCTAGGGATAAGCTTAACACAAATGCAATTGCTTGTCCCACTCTCAGATATTCTGAGTAAGCAGTACCGAGATTGGGCTTTTCCGCCAAAACTCTCCCCGTTCATTTTGACTGGCCTCTGCGTTTTGACAACCAGGGTATCAACGACCATGCGGGTTCACTGAACTGTACTTCTGCGCAGGTCTCCGCGATCTACCACGGCCCCGCCCGCCACTCCGCGCAGCTCGCCTTCCGCCCGGCTGCTGGCTCCGCCCCGGCCCCGCCCCCCGCATGTCATCGCCGCTCCTTCGGCCGTTTGGTTCGGTCTTGCCCAGCTCCGCTCTTCCTACGCCCTCCCGCGCTTGGCAAGATGGCTGAGGTTCTGCCAGGCCTGGAGCCGTGGAACCGCGTGAGCATCCCTAAGGCGGGGAGCCGCAGCGTAGTGGCAGTGAAGAACGCCGACGCGGCCCTGGGTGAGTGAGGCGCCGGGAGAGTGGGACGGGCGCTTCCGACGAGGCCGTCCGCGCACGTGGGGTGAGGGCGGGACTTCCTGAGCCCTGGGGACGCTGGGACAGGGCGCGGCGGAGCGGAGCGGGCGCTGGGGCTTGTCAGTTTGCCAGAGAACTTGGCAGGAACTCTGGCGTGGCGGTCTTTCTCTAGGCCCGCCGTGCCAACGCCAGGCTGGCTCCCCCGTTGAAGGACCAAGACCCAGCCCTGCGCCAGGGGGGCAGACGCAGCTGTAGCCAGGGAAACCTGGGCACCTTGTACTCCTGGCCGCGCAGATTCCTGCCCAGGGGGACAGAGGACGTCACCTAAGCACTCTGAACTGCAGTCTTTATGGACCGCCAGCTCCTGATTTGTAAAGTGGGGCCAACCCTTCCTAACGGCCTTCGCTCCAGTGTGGGGGGGTTTGTAGTGTTGTGATCGAGAAGAGAGCGCTCTGTAAACTAAAGTGTTTCACCAAGGTACAGTGGATGACGCTGCTGCAATTAGGCAGTAGGGCGAAGTAGATAGGAGCGAGGCTCAGGAACCAGATTGTCTGGATTTGAATCCTAGCTTTTCCCTTTGCTAGAACTTGGGGGAGTTATTGAACGTTTCTTTGTTTCAGTGATGTCATTTTCAAAAGGGCATTAAAAGTAATACCTGCCAGATAGGATTGCTAAGGGAGTATAAAAGAGTTGATGTTACAGAGAGAACATTTGGAATGCTGCCTGGTGTGGTAAATTAAACACTCTTTGATAGCTGTTAATATTAAATGTAATACTTAGGCCAACTCATCTCCTTTCCCGTCCGTCTTATGCAGTTTGGAGATTAGTGGTATCCTTTCCTCTATTCAGAATTCAACAGAATACCTTTTAAGCATGGGAAATTCACCCACTCATCTAAACAGCTCATTCGGTCTTCAGATAGTGGGACAATAAGAAAATTCTTCATGTGTAGAAACTTGCCTTTGCATTACACCTAGAGTACCCTTAGAGCCCTAGATAGCCCATTAACTATGTCTTCCACTAAGCAGTTTTTAATATGAGGAAACATCTGAGCACCCAGTGTTCACTTAGGCATTCATCAAATAATATAATTTCCAGTTGCCATGGTAGTTTTTCTGACTATATTCTTATCTTTATTAAAGTAGTATCCAAATGCAGAACCTTTGAAGACTGGAGTTTTTCGTTCTGTCTTCCTTATGTGCATACCAAACCAGGGGATTTAGAGAAGTTCATAACATGTGCCCCATCTTCAGGGTACTTAAAGTTGTAAGTGACTGTAAAGCATTCATATTAAGGGTTGTTAAGCCATGATAAAATGCAATGTGAAGATGTATACTCTTATTTAACAGATGTTTTCTTAATGATTTTTGGGACTACATATCACCTACTAACCATTTTTCAACTTAAAATCCTTAATCATGTACTTAGAGTTGAGGCTGATTACATTAATTTGTTTTCAATTCCTTTAGGGCAGGGAAAGATGCTTATAGGGTTTTTTTGGAATATTATATACTTAATGTAGAAACCCAAACTAAGTCTTGCTAAATGTCTCCGCTCTAGATCTTTGCATTGCAGCTGTAATTAAAGAATGCCACCTTCTCACACTGTCATTGAAGAGCCAAACCTTAGATGCAGAAGCAGATGTTTTATGCGCCGTCCTCTACAGCAATCACAACAGAATGGGCCACCACAAACCCCATTTGGCCCTCAAACAGGTGAGGAGAAAGTCTTGTATTTGAGATCCAACCTGTTTTCTTGAAAATGTAGATCATACTGCCACTTAGCATTTTGTTATTTATGGAAATCTCGGTAAATTACTGTGATTTATAGGTCTAAAGCCCACATGTAACTGTGGGCTTCTTTTGTATTTCCCGAAAGCAAATTTTTCAAAAAATTTTTGTTCTAGTGGGTAAGTAAAAATTTTCGTCATTATATGAAATCAATAGTAACAGTGCTTTTGCCCAGTTTGAAGAGTAATTTGGTTAAGACTGAATGTTAGACATTAATAAACAGTATCCTAAGCCTGATAAAAATGCTGAAATTATAAAAAGAACAAAGATGTGGCTTATTTATTGTGGGGTATATAATCTGATCAGTGGTATTTTGGAGTACATGAGTATATAGCAAGTTGTGGAAAGTGGTTTTGGGTGAATTTGGGGGCTTAAGTCAAAATTGGGCCCTCCAGTTCAGGGACTACAGCACAGAGTAGAACCTCTTAAGCTGGCTTCTTTGTATGCTCATTTATTCATTAACTTTATTCTGCAATTTTTTTTTTTTTTTTTGAGACAGGGTCTTTGTCACCTCAGCTAGAGTATAGTGGTGTTATCATAGCTCACTGCAACCTCAAACTTCTGGGCTCCATTGATCCTTCAGCTTCCTGAGTAGTTTGGACTAGAGGTGCCCGCCACTACCCTCTGCTAATTTTTCTCTTTTTTGTAGAGAAGAGGTTTCACTCTTGCTCAGGCTGGTATCGAGCTGAACTCTGGCTTCAGGCAGTCCTCCTGATTCAGCCTCCCAGATGCCAGGAATATGGGTGTGAGCCACAGTGCCTGGCATCTGCAAATATTTTTTAGAAGTCCAGTGGACTGTGGAGTGTGTGACAGAGCCACCTTGCAAGTAGTTTTTAACTTTCTATGTTCAAGGCCCTATGGCTCTGTATACAGGTGTAAAAAAGATATCTTGCAACCTTATGGCCTAGTGTTTTCTAGTTAATATTCTATCCCTGTTACTTCAAAAAAGATGAAGATTTCTTCATCAAAGAAAGTTCTGGGATTGTGGTCTTTCCCTAAGTTTTCTTATCTAGGGTAGCTTTTATTTCTTTTTTAATTTTTTCTTTTGAGATAGAGTGTCACTTTGTTGCCCTTAGTAGAGTGCTGTGGTGTCATAGCTCACAGCAACCTCAAACTCTTGGACTGAAGTGATCCCTTTGCCTCAGCCTCCTGAGTAGCTGGGACTACAGGCGCCCACCCCAACACCTAGCTGTTTTTAGAGGTGGGGTCTCACTCTTGCTCAGGAGGGTCTCCAACTCATGAGCTCAGGTACTTCACCTGCCTCAGCCTCCCAGAGTGCTAGGATTACAGGCCTGAGCCACTGCCGTGGGCAGGCAGCTTTTATTTCTGTCTTTTAATCCAAAAGCAAACTTGCCTAGTCTGAGACTGAATGTATTTCTTCTAGCTTCCCAGTTGTGAATAATCACCCAAGTCATAGAAATTTGGTGTTCTCTTGTGTCTGTTTCTTCATTTCATGTAGCTCTCTCGTCTAGTCAGCCAGTAAGTCAAAACCTCCTCCGCATCTGGTCTCTTCTTCAGTTGTGGGTACCATTTTCCTTTTTTTTTAGATCATGTCAGCTTAAAATTGTATTAGTGTCCTAACCAGATACTTTCCCCTCTAGTCTCCCCATACTCTTGTGTAGTCTGTATACCAAAAGCAGGTTAATCCTAAAACACAACTTTGATTTTAATGGTTCTTTTTTGTATATTGAGTAAAGACTGAACTCCTTAGCTTGCCTTACAAGATCTACTATGATCTGGCCCCTTTGGTATTGTTAACTCTTGACTTTTCTATTACCTTTGGATATTTTATATTCCAGTCAATCTGAACTTAACATATTTACATGCTCTCTGTATGTTCCCTCACCTGAATCTTTGCTTCTCTGATCCTGTATGTTCAGGATACCTAGGCTTTTCATGTCTTTCTATTAGAGACCTTTTCATATAATAGGTACTGTTTAAGTCTTCTTAGTAGTGATAATCTTCTTTCCAAAGTGTAACAAGAGTGTATATAATGGTAATCCCATTTTAAGTTTCATTTTTTATTTTCTGATTATCAATGAAATTGAGTTCCTTTCTATTTTTGATTCTTAGTTATTTCGGCCCCTCTTTGTACTTCCCTTATAACATTTAATATGTCTGGTGTGGTACAATTATTGTGGATGTGTTTTACATTCCCTGTGATTCTAGTGAGGGAACATGTGTCATGATGCTCTTGCTGCTACAGTTGCTATTACCACTATTACCATTGTCTTATATCTGTTTAACATTTCATAGTTTACAGAAAACATTCATATACTTTAGTATTTATTTTTTTCTGTATTCAAAAGCCAGATACTAGAATTATCTTCTCTAGAATTAGCACAGGAAATCATTTTGATTCTTTTTCTGTGTGATAATTCTTTGAGTTTATGAAGACTGTTCTTGTGTTGTTTCATGTCTTCTCTCTTTTCTAATGTTCTCAGGATTTTTTTTTTCTCTTTTTTGAAGTTAGTATGTTTTCCAAATGTTTTGTTATCTTGGCCTGTTAATACCTTACAAAGGATGGTGTCCAGACTTAAAAATTCAAAAAGATAGGAGCTGACCCTAGAGAATTAGAAATTTTTCCCTCCATTTAGTAGTATGTATGTAGCTCTGGCAAGATATTCTTGTTGCCAGTATCAGCGACCATCTAGATCTTTTTCTTTTTTTGCAGTTTTTGGCCAGGGCTGGATTTGAACCTGCAACCTCCGGCATACGGAGCTAGTGCCCTACTCCTTTGAGCCACAGGCGCCACCCCATCTAGATCTTTATATCCCTTAAAGTCTGGGTGTGGTCCCATGTAAGGCTTTTGTATAGTATTTCTTAACTATGATAGAATTCATACAGCATTTTGTGTGATGCATGGCTCTTGTGTGTGTGTGTGTGTATATATGTGTATATATTTTTTAATAACACTATTGAGTGCCAACTCAGTAGTATTTTAAGAACTGGGTTCAAGTGGTAAACAAAATGGACAAATAACCTTTGTGGAGCTTACATTATATAGAGGGTGCCATGTGTACACATTTTCTGTAGTTAAGGGAGAAAGGTGATGAATCAATCAGTGGTAAGTCAGGTGCTGTGAAGAAAAATAAGGCAGAGGAAGGGGGAATGCTGAGGGTATTGAAATTTTAAAGAGGGTCTGTTATTTCGTATTTTTTTTTTTTTGCAGTTTTTGACTGGGGCTGGGTTTGAAGCTGCCACCTTCAGTATGTGGGGCCGGCACCCCACTACTTTGAGCCACAGGTGCTGCCCTTGTTTTTTTGTATTTGATTAAATATTTTGTTTATCTTATTTTTAGTATTAGATTTTTAGCAACGGGAGATTGGAAGATATCTTATTAACCATTTTATTTCCCAGCATGCCTTGCATGTAGTAGGTATTCAGTATACACTTGTTCAGTGATTAATTCAGTCACTTTCCTCACCTCTGTGGTCTTTCCAGACTGTTGAAATTTAGTAGTTAGAAATTTACTATCTTGTTTCAATAGTTTCATTACTGTCTCAGCAAAATTATTGTCTTGAGAATAATCTTACACTCATTTTGCTCGCCTTTACAGTGCCAAGCGCATTGTGGCATATAGTAATTTCTTAGTTTTTACCTAATTTGAAAAGTTTGTTTGGCTGGATAAATTCTAGGTTTGTAACCAGAAATAATTATGTGGGCTTTGGATTTCTTTACCTTTAAAAAGATAAGTGTTCTGTGGTATTTGGCTTATTTCCATACTTTAATAATGTGGATCTCTTTGCTTTCCTGGTCATACACAGTGATCCTGTCTGTACTGTGTGCATATGGATTTGAGTTGCTCTTTTTCCTTCAGGTTGAACAATGTTTAAAACGTTTGAAAAACATGAATTTGGAGGATTCCATTCAAGACCTGTCTGAGTTGTTTTCTTCTAAGTAAGTGGGCCAGTTGCTTTGTGATGTGATGGGCTGGGAACTTGATGTCTTCTTATGATCTATCTCCCTTTGAACTTTTCTGTGTATAGTGTTGGTATATAACCAATTATACTTCAGCTGTACAAATTTTATTATTATAAGGGGTACCTGATATTTGTGGTAATAATTTTCTCTCTGTTGGCCTATGTGACGCTGAAATCTGCATCATCATAGGTTATATTGAAACATCAGGCAGTTGTTATTGAGTTTAATTACTTCAGATTGAGCTGAAAGCAAGTCTTTACTTGAAAACCACCTTAGTTATGGTTTGTATTTAAAATGAAAGTAATCTACTTTTCTATTTTTGTCAAGTGAAAACCAGCCTATAGCTACCAAAGTGTGTGTCATCCCCAGCCAGCCAGTGGTGGAGTTTGTGCTGATGAAGATTTTGGGCGCTTGCAAGTTGTTACTCCGCTTGTTGGACTGTTGCTGCAAGGCATTTCTGTATCCTTGGATCTATTGACATACTTTCTTTTGAATTGGAATTGTCTGGCTAGATTTAATAGTATTTTTCTTTGAAATCTAGGCCTTTCTAGTAGTTATAACCTGTAGGAATCCTTAAAATTGTGCTTCTTGGATAGCTTTTGTCAGGAATTACCTGATGGGGTCATTATGCCAGAGACTGCCTTTCTCTATCTAGCGTGTGATATCCCACGAGCACTGACAGCTATTATAGAAATTCTTAATCTTAGAAACTAAACTTAATAATGGGAACTCTAGCAGAGTATATATTACTATATTTTTAAGTTTTTTATTTTTTAAATGGAACATTTTAAGGCTTTCATACCTCCAAGAGAATCGCTTTACTTCCAATATATTTCTTCCTTCATAATTGTAACTTACACATGTTACTTTGGTTTTGTTTTCCCACCTTAAATTGACTTTCCAGCTTGACTGTGAAACATCTAGGTTTGCAGGAGTTCATTATTTTAAACCTCGTGATGATTGGGCTGGTGAGCAGGTTGCGGTATGTACATACCTTTGAAATCCTTCATTTCTTTTCATCTCTCTGCCTTAGCCTAGGTTCCTTGTTAGTAGTTTTCATATTTGTTTTCCTATGGTTTGCTGAAGGTATGAGAGTTCTGTTTCTTCATTTGATCAGAGTTTATTTAC
The DNA here is from genome assembly GCA_963574655.1 of Perodicticus potto. Classification (NCBI taxonomy): domain Eukaryota; kingdom Metazoa; phylum Chordata; class Mammalia; order Primates; family Lorisidae; genus Perodicticus; species Perodicticus potto. The sequence goes on along the minus strand of CAUYRH010124005.1, from coordinate 2,423 downwards.
AGTAGATTTAGATGCTGAATGCTATGAACAACTAAACAAATTTATTTCTAGTATTAGGAACTGGATAATAAAAAATTGATGGCAGTAGTCGTATTGGAATGAGGCATTTAAAATGATGGTATTTCTAGGCCAGCTATGTCACTTGATTCTTTTTGCCACTTGGTTTCTAATTTTTAATTGCAATGAGAAAAATAATTTTTGACCTTCTCCATGTACTTCTAACTCTTCTTTCCACCTGAAATACCACACTGTTTTTTGTGGGCATGTTTAGTCGATGTTTTGTGTCAATATATTAATGGGAAACCGATATGATGGATAATTAGACTCAAAATCTGCCCATATTTTAAAGAAGGAGACCTTTTGGGAGGCCATTTCAAATAGTTAGGATCCTTAGCTCTAATTTGATTGTAAGGAAACAAAACAAACAAACAGCAAAAATTTAGAAAAATTTTTCTGCCTTGATTGGAAACCTTGCTTTGACAGTATAACCTGGATATCTTTAATACTATTTCTCATCATCTTGCTTTTTATTCTGCTTATTCTTAGTCAGAAGTAACAACATGAAAATAGCTTTAATTTTTGCCGATGATAACATGCTTTTTTCAAGAATTAAGAAAAATAGAAAAAAATGCCTGAAATCTCACCATCTAGATGAAAGCACATTTAAGATTTTGAGGTGCATCCTTTGACATATCTCTCCATATAGTACTTTGTTCTTGAGTAAATTTTATATTTGGACTTTTCTGTTTGGGCTGGACTAATTCAGCTGTTTATAAGTATGAACTATATTGTTTATCTATAGTGGCAGAACTTCATAGTCGTTTATTTTCACCTTTGAATCTTGCAGTTTATTATGTAATCTACAAATTGTAATTACTGGCTAATTCATGACCCCCTTTTTCCCCTTTTAGGGTTCTCTATAAAAGTGTTTTAAAAAGGTTGATTTCTTTATATGAACCCTTGTTTGGATTGCTTCAAGAAGTCTCTAGGATTCAACCAATGCCGTACTTCAAAGATTTTATCTTTCCTTCTGATATTGCTGAATTTCTAGGACAGTCCTATTTTGAAGTCTTTAAGGAAAAATCGCCTACAGCTTTTGCAGCTAAAGGAGTGACTAAATTGTTAAATAAATTATTTTTAACAAATGAGCAGTCACCAAGGTTCAGTGAAGAAACCTTACTTGGAATTGCAAAAAAAGCTAAACATACAAAGATCGACATACAGAATAATGTTGATCTTGGACAGCCTGTGAAGAATAAGAAAGCCTTCAATGGTAATTTGCTTTGATACTCTTAAAAAAAAAAAAAAAAGTCGGTTGAAAGTATAATATAATCATGTGCTATGTAGAAATTCAACATCTCCCTTTATTTTAACCCATGTTGATTATTTTGAGACAGGTATAGTAATACCCATATTTTCTAAGATTGAGTACTTAAAAAGTTATTTGTTTGTATAGTAGTTTTTTTATTGTTCTTTGCTTGCTTCACTCTGTTTGGTACTAAATTGGCAAGAAATGTCACATGCTTAATAATTTATAGATTTGAAAATAGTACGCCTAAGTTTATTTATCTGTGATTTTTACATTTCCACAGACAGGTCATCAGAATTTGATGTGAAGACTTACTGCAAACAGCTGAAATACAAAGTTACTCAGGTTTGTCTTGATTAATTCAATATAGCTTATGGTTTCTGCTAATTTGTAGAGGATGCTACTTACCAAGGGCAGGGACTGAATCTTCTCTTTATTGTCAGTTTTAAGCTCATTGCCCTTTTAGTTCCCAGTGTGTACTTCTGAATGAAGAGGAATTTTTAATACTTTGTTAATTTACTTTATAGAATGCCTTCAGAAATGTTTCAGTAGGAATGTAAAATCCATCTTGTAAGTACGGATTGTGCTGAAGCTTAAGAGTATGGACTTCGTAGTCAGATGATTTGAATCCTGAGTTTGGTTGGTACTAGCTGTGTGATCCTCTGTCATTTTTCTGACCTCTCCATATCTCTATTTTGTAATAATAGTATGTACCTCACGGGGTTTTGCCAGTTTTAATGCATATCATGTGTTCAGCAGAGTATTATTAGTTACCATCATCATTTGTTGTGAGGGGGTTCTATTCCCTTCTTATTGAGGTTCAAGCTTTAACATGACTAAAGCTTTGTAAATTCTGTTTGTAAATACATGTATTTTATTATTCTTCATTACATTATTTCCCCTCCCCACCCCCCAGTGGTAAGACAGAATTTATTTACAGAAAAGAATACAGAAAACACTAAATCTCCTGGTAGAGGGAGAGAATTCAAGTGGGGAGAGAGAAGCTCTCTCCATTTCTCTCCCGGTCTTTCCCCGTCTCCTCCTTTAGGCCTTTAGTCTCAGGGTATATATAGGTGTATGGGTTCCTTGGCCAGGAAACAAATGAATACAGTCC
>CAUYRH010124002.1:0-10771 GCA_963574655.1 Perodicticus potto | reverse complement strand
AACCAAAAAATGGCCGGGCGTTGTGGCGGGCGCCTGTAGTCCCAGCTGCTTGGGAGGCGGAGGCAAGAGACTCGCTTGAGCCCAGGAATTGGAGGTTGCTGTGAGCTGTGATGCCACAGCTCTCTATCCAGGGTGTCAGCTTGAGGCTTTGTCTCAAAAAAAAAAAAAAAAGATATCATTTGGCCTTTAGTTTTGCCACCAACTAATTTGAAGTGATTATTTATAAATTGGGATTCATGGTTCTCTTAGCTGAAATATGCAAAAATGTTTGAAGAGATAATAAAAAGGATGGATTTGTTGGTGTAAATACTGAGATATTCTTCTTGCCAAAGACACAAATAAAGTCATTTTATTTTGAACGTTTGTTTTCACACACAAATACACATGGTGAATCCCATGTTCAGTGAAAGACAAAGGAAAATAATTGTTTGTAATGGTAAATAGTAATTAATGATTTTATTAGAAATAGTGAATTTGGGCTCGGCGCCTGTGGCTCAACGGACTAAGGCGCCAGCCACGTACACCTGAGCTGGCGGGTTCGAATCCAGCCCAGGCCGCCAAACAACAATGACGGCAACCAAAAAATGGCCGGGTGTTGTGGCAGGCGCCTGTAGTCCCAGCTACTTCGGAGGCAGAGGCAGGAGACTTGTTTGAGCCCAGGAATTGCAGGTTGCTGTGAGCTGTGATGCCACGACACTCTACCCAGGGTGACGGCTTGAGGCTCTGTCTCAAAAAAAAAAAAAAAAAAAGAAATAGTGAATTTGAAATGAGCCACAGTTAAAAATCTTTAATCCTAGTAACATGATTTATATTTTCCTATTAGCTAGTTTATTATGTACCTCATCTTTCCAATGGAAGGTGTTGTTTCTTTCTTGCTCTCTTACTACATACTTGCTCAAATTAGTTTCAAAAAAGTTCATTTGTTTCTCTGATTTAGGTTGGAAGTTAAAGATAAGACAGATGAAGTTCATTTGCTTAATGATGCATTAGCAAGTGAACAGAAGAAATCAAGAGAGCTTCAATGGGCTCTGGAGAAAGAGAAAGCCAAAGCAGGACACAGTGAAGAACAGGACAAAGAAGAACTAGAGGTATGGTTATCTTTGTCTTTAAATGTCTCTGAACATATAAAATGATAGAATGCATGAGACTTCCCTCCCTCTAAATTAACAACCTTACTCTTTGAAGATATGATAAGTTGCTCACTGTGCAGTGAGTCCTGTTGGAGGGTTATCTACACTGTATTATGAGGAGAAGTTTACAGTATGATGAGGTTTTTGTTTTGCTCCATCCAAGGATGCATACGGAAGAGACCACTGCAACAGGTTTGGGGGATATGAATTGGTACACACACAATTTGATAAATAGGGCAGTCAGTTCAGTGCGGAATAGTTTGGATTCCTGTATTCTCCTAGAAAAAGGTACAGAGATTCTTTTCTAGCAGCAGGAGCCCTTGCTACTTTAAGAAAATTTAAACTGAACATTAGGCTCTCCCAGAAAGGCCCACCCTAGCCTTGCAGGACACTCTGCTCGGGACGGCTTAGACTAACTACATGCAGTGCTCACTTTCTGGTAGCCCCACTGGCTCAGAGCTCTTCTTCTGGCCACATAATCCTAGTTCCCACTACTCTATGCTTAAAAAAATGTATTGCCAGCATTTTTGCCCACTTTTTGTTTTTAATGTCCATTGTGATAGCCTCCAGGATGGGGACGTGTTACCTCCCCAGGTACTTATTACCATTTTTTAAACATTGAAAATTTGCATAGAGGGTGGGCACAGAGGCTCTCACCTGTAATCCCAGCACTCTGGGAGGCCACAGCTGGTAGATTCCCAGAGTTCAAGAGTTTGAGACCTGCCTGAGCAAGAGTGAGACTCTTGTCTCTAAAAAAAACTAGCCAGGTCTTATGGAGAGCTCCTGTAATCTCAGCTACTTGGGAGGGTGAGGAAAGAAGATCTCTTGAGCCCAAGAGTTTGAAGTTGCTGTGAGCTATGACGCTATAGCACTCTATACCAAGGGCAACAAAGTGAGACTCTGTCTCAAAAAAAAGAAATACGCATAGACTTTAAGTAGTTTGCCCCTGGACTTACTTTCCACATAAGCCCTATTATTTTTAGCACATATATGTTTAACACATATGTTTACTATAGAACACAGGGTTTTTCAGGAAATTGTATTGCATTATATCAGAAGCGTTTATATTTTTATTTATTTATTTATTTATTTATTTTGTAGAGACAGAGTCTTACTTTATCACCCTCAGTAGAGTGCCGTGGTTGTCACACAGCTCACAGCAGTCTCCAACTCCTGGGCTTAGGCAATTCTCTTGCCTCTGCCTCCCAAGTAGCTGGGACCACAGGTGCCCACCACAACGCCTGGTTATTTTTTTGTTTTGCGGTTTGGCTAGGGTCGGGTTTGAAGCCGGTATATGGGGCCGGCGCCCTACTCGCTGAGCCACAGGCACTGCCCAGAAGCATTTATATTTTTAATATAAATTTATTAATGTGCATGGATTATTATACGAATATAAGAACACCAGGAACACTTACTTTTTTTTTTTTTTTTTTTTTTTTTCCGTGGAGACAGAGTCTCACTTTGTCATCTTGGATAGAGTGCCATGGGGTCATATCTCACAGAACCTCAAATTTGGGCTCAAGTGACCCTCTTGGCCTCAGCCTCCCAAGTAGGTAGGACTACCCACCACAACTCCTGGCTATTTTTAAGAGATGAGGTGTTGCTCTTGGTCCGCCTGATCTCAAACTCCTGCGCTCAAGCAATCTACCCACCTCAGCCTCCCAGAGTGCTGGGATTACAGGCGTTAAGCCACTTCACCTAGCCTAACTCTTCAATATTTAAAGGTAGTCCTTCTTAGGAGAAATGTACCGTGCTTCATATTACTTAGTCAGATAAGGTTAATGTTTTGAGAGAAAAGAATGTTATCTTACCTATCTTTTGTTTATATTCCATGACAAAAATCAGTTGAGTGTTTAAATAGTTATGCTGTAACATCAGAAAATTTAAGTTAATAAACTGGATTATCAGTTCTTCTATTACCAAATACTGCCAGTTATGAATAAAGGCATAGTTGTATACTTATAGTTTTAACAATATTAACAAGTTCTTTAATTTTCACCTGCAAGGATCTGAAATTTTCACTTGAGGGTCAGAAACAAAGGAATATTCAGCTAAATCTACTTTTGGAACAACAGAAACAGCTACTAAATGAAGCACAGCAAAAAATAGAATCACAAAGAGTATTCTATGATACCCAGCTATCAGAGGAACAGAGTCGAAACTTAGAGCTCCAGGTGCTTCTTGAATCCGAGAAAGTTCGGATTCGGGAAATGAGTAGTACTCTGGACAGGGAACGGGAATTACATGCACAGCTGCCGAGCAGCAATGACAGTGGGCAGCCGCGGCCATCCTTACCTTCTGAGGACCTGCTTAGGGAGTTACAGAAACAACTCGAGGAAAAACACAGTCGCATAGTAGAATTGTTAGATGAGACTGAGAAATATAAACTGGATTCTTTGCAAACAAGACAGCAAATGGAAAAAGATAGGCAGGTTCACAGGAAGACATTGCAGACAGAGCAAGAGGCCAACACAGAAGGACAGAAAAAAATGCACGAGCTCCAGTCCAAAGTGGAAGATCTTCAGCGCCAGCTGGAAGAGAAAAGGCAACAAGTTTATAAATTAGATCTTGAAGGAAAGCGACTGCAAGGAATTATGCAGGAATTCCAGAAGCAAGAGCTGGAACGAGAAGAAAAACGAGAAAGTAGAAGAATTCTGTATCAGAATCTTAATGAGGTAAATTGACCCTTGGTTTCTCTTTAAAAAATTTTCTTTTTGAAGAGACGGAGTCTCACTTTATTGCCCTCGGTAGAGTGCTGCGGCGTCACACAGCTCACAGCAACCTCCAACTCCTGGACTTAGGCGATTCTCCTGTCTCAGCCTCCCAAGTAGCTGGGACCACAGGTGTGCACCATAACACCCAGCCATTTTTTTGCTGCAGTTTGGCCAGGGCTGGGTTTGAGCCTCCCACCCTCATTTATGGGGCCGGCGCCCTGAGCCACCCACAGAGCCACAGGTGCCACCCCCTCACTTTAAATATTTTTTAAAAGAGTACTGCAGCCCTCTACTCATTAAATTTTGATATTAGATTATATTATCTAAATAGGCATATGCAAATCATTTAAAATGGAATCTATAAAGTTTATTTGAAATATAAACAATAATTAGGTTCCTTTTAAAAAGAATGTGATATGCTGCTTATTTGTAATTATTATTTTCTTTTTCTCTTCAGAATTTCCAGCCAACCACATGGAGCTTAACCAGTGATCGAACTAGAAATTGGGTGCTTCAACAGAAAATAGAAGGAGAAACAAAAGAATCAAACTATCCTAAACTGATTGAAATAAATGGAGGAGGAACTGGCTGTAATCATGAATTAGAAAGGATCAGACAAAAACTTCAACATGTGGCTTCGAAACTACAGCATCTTGTCCAGAAAGCGTCTAATAGGTTAGAGACTTTTGTGCCCAATCTTTGGAAAATAGCATCATTAGCCTGGACAGACCCTATTGCTCATTATAGCTAGCTAAGGGTGGGGAATTGAAGTTTAAAGGTAATGCATGTTTACTTTAGGACAGTGGTTCTCAACCTTCCTATGCTGCAGCCCTTTAATACAGTTCCTGTGGATCAAGAACCACTGCTTTAGGAGATGATATCCTTTAACAAAATTCATATCTGAAAACAACACGTTAACCTAGGGAAAGAGAACATTCACAATAAGGGAGAAGTGATGGGGCAGCAAAGCGTTGCCTCGTCTAGAATGTCTGCTAGTGAGCACCCCTAATTGAGAAAGTATGTCTTGACATTTTCTTATTGTTCTTGAAGGCTACAGTTTGAAACAGCAGATGATGAAGATTTCTTTTGGGTTCAGGAAAATATTGATGGAATTATTTTACAACTACAGAAATTAACTGGCCAGCCAGGCGAAGAGGTAAGACTTTTTTAAATAGCTCTTTCTAAAACATTGAGAGCAAAGATAAAATAAAAACTATAAATCATTTGAAACTGGCAGCATATTCTATAAAGAGTTTTAATTTTTATTTATTTTTAATATGAATAATAATGTTTGTCTCTTCTGAATAGAAGAGAGTGAAAAGGTGGCGCCCATATGTCAGTGGGCAAGGGTGCCGGCCACATACATCGAGGGTGGTGGGTTCGAACCCGGCCCAGATCTGCTAAGCAACAATGGCAACTGTAACCAAAAACTATCCGGACGTTGTGGCGGCGCCTGTAGTCCCAGCTACTTGGGAGGCTGAGGCAAGAGAATCGCTTAAGCCCAAGAGTTTGAGATTGCTATGAGCTGTGATGCCACGGCAGTCTACAGAGGGCGACATGGTGGGACTCTGTCTCAAAAAAAAAAAAAAAAAAAAAGAAGAGAGTGAAAGCTTGGAGGGAAATTAGCTTTCTTCGTTGTTGTTGAATAATTACATGGATCTCTTACTAAATAAGAGACCAGACTCTTGAAAAAAGCGTTCTTTACCACTCTGCGAAACTACCCTTAGGATCCTACCAGTGTCTTCACAATGGACTAATCCAGAGAATCTTCCAGTCCCTTTCTTTATTACTTTGTGGCACTTGACACTTTTGACCTCTTCCATTTTCTTAAAAGCCTCTTTCCTAGCCTTTTGTGATTCTTGTATCATTTCTTTGGCTTCTTTCTTCAGTCACCTTCATCGCTTCCTCTAACCATAACTATGAAAGCTCATTCAGTCTCCCAGCCTGAGCTCTCACTACACTTAGTGTTCTTTATTGAGCACATGATACTGAACAGCTAGTATGTGCCAGGTGAACTGTACTAGCTTCTGGGGATACAGTGAACAAGTCTGACAAAAAACCTCACCTGTGGAACTTAGCTTCTACTGACTGTGATCTAGACTTTTATTTTATTCTGTTTTCCTTTTTTCTTTATTTTTATTTTTTTGAGGCTATTCATCTGTTGCTGCAGTCTGCAGTGCAGAGGCTCAATCATAACTCAAGCAATCCTCCTGCCTCTGCCTCCATAGTAACTAGAGCTACACGTGCACACCACCATGCTCAGCCAATTTTTTTTTAATTTTATAGAGTCAGGGTTTCATTATTTTCCCCAGGCTGTTCTCAAACTCCTAACCTCAAGTGATCCTGCCTCAGCCTCTGAAAATGCTGGGGTTACAGGTATGAGCCACTATGCCCAGCCCAGGCTTTTTTTTCACTTTGTCCTTCGGGAAATGTACCATGTAGTAGCCCCTTAGGAACCTGACAGGCACATTCTAAACTGAACTCTGTCTTCCCCTTCTCCTTTCTCCCCCAAATGCACATTTCTGGTCAAGATATTGCCCAGTTTAGAAAGTTGGGCGTCACCATAGACTGCGTTCCTTCACTCTTAACTGCACGTCTCTATCGTTACTTAACAAGTTTTGTGCCTTTGACTTCTAACACCTAAATTTTGTTTGTGGTGTGCTCCTACATAAAGCCATTCATGGCTCTCCATTCCCCACATTTAGGTCTGTTATCCATCAAGTTAAACAGCCTTTGCTGTAGCCTTAACAAGTAACTTACAACTTTCCTAAAGGCAGCGCATTCTCATTGAAGCCTTTTTCCTCCATATACACTGTTGCTTCAGCTTACTGTGCTCTTCCTTGTCTTCTTTCCTGCCTAGTAAGTTTCTGTTACATGGGTCATTATAAGAGTTTTGAGATACCCCAAAATCAGGAAACAAAGTCCTAATGGATGGAAACAAATGAAGCCCTCCCAGCAACACCCAGAAACTTGCTCCGGTGAATCAGAAAGGATGTCATCACTATGTTTCTTGGGAATGAAACAGTGGACCATAACACAGTGTGTCTCAAAACTTTTATAGCGACCCTTGTATTGAAGACTCAGCCCAAGCACCACTTCCTCATGAAACGTGTTGCTCTCGGTGCCTGTTCACTCTTTAACATGCATTATTCACATGCATTTGTGTTGATGTGACCTTACGCCTTTTTATTTGTTCAGCCCCGCTTGGTGTCCTCAAGTACTTCCTGTGGCTCGTTGACTGAAAGACTGCTGAGACAAAATGCCGAGCTGACAGGACATATCAGTCAGCTGACTGAGGAAAAGAATGATTTAAGAAACATGGTTATGAAGCTGGAAGAGCAGATCAGGTGGTATGGACCAACTGGAGCTGGTGGAGATTACGTATGTCTATTTTTAGCATGTTCACATATTAGAAGTAGTGCAGAGTTTCCATTTCTGCCAGCTAGTTTCAATTCTTAATTCTGGCACTGTAAAAAATGCCAAGTATCTAATTCTTAGGAGGATCTGTGGAAAATTATATAGGGTTAACAATATTGTTATTACTAATTTCTAAGTTACCAATAATCACTGCTAGGAGCCACCTCCGTTCTAGACTCTGGGTTATATACATCCAGAATTTCTAACACACATCTAGCTTCATCCGGGAGGAAGCTGAACTGGAGTCTTAGTCAGACCAAGATATATTTATCTCCAAAGCCAGACCCCTGGCTGCCTAGGGACTGACCCCAGACGCCTGGGAGAGCTGCTCCCGTGTGAACCCTGACAGTAGTTCTCTTCAGGTCTTCATCAGTAATGTGCTCGTGACACAAGTGAAAGATGCTGAAATTATGTTTTTCGGTCTAGTAAATTGCTCTGGGAATTTATTCAAAATTTTTCTACACTTAAAAAAGCTGTGAAATAAATTGCCAGCTTCCATAATTATCCTGTGTAAAGAACAGGAAAGACCTGTGAAGTGGGTTAAGTCAGACCCATAGCAGTGCATGTATGTGGCTTCTGCAGGAATCTGCTGACCCATGTGCGTCCCGGCTTCTTTCCTCTACTTCTCCAGTGTACCCCTGGAGGCACAAGATCAAAATTTGGACCTAGTTGGTCCACTTGTTACGTCTCTTGACTTTTTTAGTCCAAAGCTCTGCTAAATCTTCCTAACCCTGTCTGTGGCCAGGCTTGTAAAGGACTTTTAATAAATCCCTTAGTAATTAGGGCTTAGTAAAGCCCTTAGTAATTTTGAGTAAAATTAATCTACTCAACAGAGGATTATATACTTAAACGTTCCATTATGTCAGTTGAGATTGGCTTTGAACTTTCTCTGGATGAGGTTGGTAAGCTGAAATTCTGTCTGTCATGGGGATGTTTGTAATATGTTTCATTCAGACTTTTTTTCAGAGTCGTGTTCTTTAAAATCACGTCAGTAGGCTGTGGTCTTTGCAGTCTTCTAGGTTTTCACTCAGTGGTGGTGCCAACATCGAAGCCATCATTGCTTCTGAGAAAGAGATATGGAACAGAGAAAAGTCAACTCTTCAGAAATCCTTGAAAAGGGCAGAGGCTGAAGTGTGCAAGCTGAAGGCTGAACTAAGAAACGAGGCTTTACTTCAGAATCTGAGCTCTGATTCTGAACACATCACTTTAAAGGTAGGCGACGTCTTTTGTCTAAATGTGCATCACAACTGATTTTTGTTTTGCCTTTTTTTATCTCTTACTGACCTTAATTGAACAAACTAAAGAAATTTAGGTGGACACAGGTATATGGAGAGGCGATCCTGGGACTGGGACCAGAAGCAGCTCTATGTTAATAGAAGTGACAGCACCCTGGGCTCCTGGTTCCACTCCCCACAATTTCTGCCCTCGTAGACTAACAGAATGATATCTTTTCAGCTTCTAACACAACCTGTATTACTGCCAGTGCAAGAGCATCATGCTCTGTGAGGTGACAAGCCCTCTGAATGGCCTCTTCTAGTGACTAATAATGAGCATTGTAGTAAAACTACCTTAGTCAACTCAAAATCCAAAACAAAAGGAAAGAGAAACTTTGGGAATATTTATTCTACCTATATAGTGAACATAAATTTATGCCTTTTTTCGTTTTTTTAAAGAAACAGGGTCTTACTCTGTCACCTAGGCCAGAGCACAGGGGTGTGGTCGTAACTCACCACTACCCCAACTTCAAAAATCTAGGCTCCAGTAATCACCCAGCCTCAGCCTCCAGAGTAGCTGAGACTACAGACGCACACCACCATGCTTGGCTAATTTTTTAATTTTTGTAGAGGCAGGATCTCACTATGTTGCCCAGGCTGATGTATAAAGGTTAAAGTTAACTTATCCTAACTATCATCTCTGCTGCTAAAGTAGAAAACAGTGATAGGGTACTTGTCATTCTGTTACTACTATTACTACTTTTTCTTGTTGTTAAAATCTGGGTTATTTTCCCCTAGAAAACAATTTGAACACCTTCTTAATTTCATTATGTTCGTTCTTTCTTTAAAAATAGAGAATTTATGGTAAATATCTGAGAGCAGAAAGTTTTCGAAAAGCTCTCATTTATCAGAAGAAATACCTGCTGCTGTTACTGGGTGGGTTCCAAGAATGTGAAGATGCCACCCTGGCGCTGCTTGCCCGGATGGGGGGTCAGCCAGTCTTCACAGATCTAGAGGTGATCACCAACCGGCCAAAGGGCTTCACCAGGTTTCGCTCAGCCGTCAGAGTCTCCATTGCAATTTCAAGGTAAAGTATTTGAAAATGCATTTCATTCATAGACTCTCTAAAAGGATGTTATTTTTAATCCTCCCCCTTTTCTTTTCTCTTCTTTTTTTTTTTTTTTTTCCTGTGTGTGTAGGACAGAGTCTCACTTGTTACCCTCAGTAGAGTGCTGCAGTGTCATAGCTCATAGCAACCTCTGACTCTCAGGCTCAAATAATCCTCTTGCCTCAACTTCCCCAGTAGCCGGGAGTACAGGTGCCTGCCACAATGCCTGGCTATTTTTAGAGACGAGGTCTTGCTGTTGCTCAGGCTGGCCTTGAACCTGTGAACTCTAGCGATGCACCCATCTTGGTCTTCCAAAGTGCTAAGATTACAAGTGTGAGCCACTGTGCCCTCCTCCCCCTTTTCTTTGCTCGTTATGCTGTATATTTGTATAGTAGGTGACCTGTGCCATCACTAAAATATGCCTGCCTATTTTCTTTCTAGGTTTTCATCCTTTTAACAGGGATACTTTATATAGCCAATGAAAGGGGCCTTTCTAGGCACATGCAGCTGGTAACTCAGAGCTAGCCAATCCAGCCTAGCTGGGTTGGCTTTTTTAAAAGTCTCCATAAGCTCAAACTGATACTTAAGTAAAGGGGAAAATATGTTTTTAAAAAATTACTCCTTAGTTAGACATGCATTTATTTTCTTCATTGCAAAATAACCCACTCTTGGTGCCCAGCTGTGAAAATCCCTGTCCTAACTCTGCATTTAGATCAGAGGTTGGCCTTTAGGGCACAGGACTCTGCTCGTGGTTTGCCATTCTTTCTCTGGTAGTTCCAAGCTATTTCTTCTGTAGGCAGTTAAAATGGAGCCAAGACTCAAGCTACTTTGAGGACCTGGCCCACTGCAGTCCTCTGACCTGGTAGACATACAAAAACCTGGGCTTCTCCATGCATTCTCCTCCCTTTTATTTCTCTAAGAGCCAGACAGTCTCAAGGAATTTTGTTTTATAAAGTTCTTCCAGTCAGATCACTCTGATACTCCTTCAAGGAGTTTTGTCCTTTTTGCTTAAATTACTTTTCTTTTTTTGTGTGTGTGTGTGTGTTTTTTTTTATTGAATCATATCTGTGTACAATAATTCAATCATGGGGTACAGTGTACGGGCTTCAGATACAATCAGAGATATTTTCATCAACCTGATTGCGATAACATTCAAGAGACTTTCTCATTACTTTGTGAGAACAATTT
>CAUYRH010124001.1:0-26129 GCA_963574655.1 Perodicticus potto | reverse complement strand
TGCCTCTGCCTCCCAAGTAGCTGAGACTACAGGCGCCCGCCACAACACCCGGCCATTTTTTGGTTGCAGCCGTCGTTGTTTGGCGGGCCCGGGCTGGATTCGAACCCGCCAGCTCAGGTGTACGTGGCTGGCGCCTTAGCCTGTGGAGCCACAGGCGCTGAGCCAAAATGCAGGTTTTTAATAGAAATGTAAATGTAAGCTCTAAGCTGAGTTTAGTAGACTTTAATTCTTTTCAGGTTTAGTATTTTATTCTTAAGATTATCTTTGATGGGGAAATAGTAATGAGTCTTGGGAAACTAGGCTTAGAGATTTCTTTTCATTAACCATTTCCTGGGGCTATCTGGACTTTTCAAGGTCACAGCTTTCCCAGCCACTCGGAATGTCTTGCGACAGCTCCATGAGCTTGCCCCCTCCATCTTCTTCTACCTGGTGGATGCAGAGCAGGGACGACTGAGTGGATATCGACTTCGAAAGGTGAGGAAGGGGCAGCTTGGCAGGACTCTTTGTTGGGGGGAGGTGGTCGTTTTCTGGTCTTTTGGCCGAGAAGTGAACCATGCTACTCATTCTGCTGTAAACATAATCCTGATGTCTGATGGAAAGTCAGTCATTTTTTCATATTTATTAGGTAGCTACTGCATTGCAGGCATAGTTCTAGGTGCTGTGGATGGATCAATGCAGAGTGGACCAAGTCTCTGCCCTCATAGAGTTTTCATTCACGGTTTTTTTTTTTTTTTTTTTTAAGACAGAGTCTCTGTGGCCTTAGGTAGAGTGCCGTGATGTTGTAGCTCAGAGCAACCTCAAACTCTTTGGGCTCAAGTGATCCTCTTGTCTCTGCCTCCCAAGTAGCTGGGACTGTAGGCATCCACCACAACATTTGGCTAGTTTTTTTCTATTTTTAGTAGAGATGGGCTTTGAACTTCTGAGTTCAAGCAGTCTACCTGCTTTGGCCTTCCAGAGTGCTACGATTGCAGCCACTGTGGCTGGCCCATATTTCTTTTCTACTACCGAAAGGAGAGACATTTTTCTTTATTCTTGAGGGGGTTGGAAGGTAGGAATGGGGTTTGAGTGATGAGTGGTACTTTTATACAAAGATGATGTTAATGACTGATTCTTTATAGAATGCATGCTTTGTATTTTTTTTCTAGAATTGGGATCAGTTTGCTTTGACCCTGACATCCTTTAGCCCAACTCTTATAAATAGTGATACACATTGGCTTTGCAGTCTGGCTCTGAATTTTATAAGGGGCTGGCCTTGGCCTTTTATAAGGACTACATGGAGTGGAAAAGACCTTTGTGAGGCTTTTCCATCCTATCTCATGAACCTCTTGAGAGGATAAAAGCTTAGGCCTGACTACCTGGGTTTGAAGCTGAGTTTTAGGCATATTATGTCTCTGGCCCTTTATTTTCTTATCTATAAAATAAGATGATAATAGCACCTACCTTGTAAGGTTGTTGTGAGGAATCAGTGAGTTAATACATGTGAAATACATAAAATAATGCCTGGCACATGGGCAATGACATCTAAGTTTGAGTTTTTGCTGTTTTGAAAATGCAGTGCCCTTTCCTGGCATTTGGTAATAGCTGACCTTTAGTGTAAACAGTATTGGCAATAGTCTGTCCAGAAGACTCATCCTTGTGGGTGAAAATAAACTTGTCCTTCCAAGTTTATAAAAAGGAACCTTGAAAGAGATGGTTCTTTGTAGATAGAAAAGTGGAACTAGAGCACCAGCATCATGAATCAGTGGAGTCCTGAGGGTATTATCCAAGTAAATGGTGACAAAGGAGAGACAAAGGAGGCAAAGCTTTCCAGGGGAAGTGAGTCAAGTATGGGTAAAATGTTTGACTTCCAAGTGAGTTTTTTGCCTTTGTCCTTGCTTGGTGACCTTCCTCTCAGTGAGTTCTCATGTTTTCAGAGAAGGCTGGGGCAATGAAGACTTATTTGTTATTAATGAACGTTTTATCATATCAACAGCCATGTGGATACACATTGTCTCATAGTTTTTTTTTAAACATAGAATTGACTTATATTTGTTATTAAGAAATTTGTTTTTTTTTTTACTGACTGGGTTTTCTGTTTACTACCCAGTTAGTCAACAAACCTATTTTTATTTTTTATTTTATTATTATTTTTTGAAACAGTCTAGCTTTTCAGTTAGACTAACAGCCTAACTCAGAAGGGTGCTGTGGCGTCATAGCTCGTAGCAACCCCAAACTGTGGGCTTGACTGATTCTCTTGCCTCAGCCCCTGGAATAGCTGGGATTACAGGTGTCTGTCACAACATCTGGCTGTTTTTAGGGATGGGCCTCACTGTTGTTCAGGGTGGTCTTGAACTTCTGAGCTGAGGCAGTCCATCCACCTCAGCCTGTCAGGGTGCTAGGATTATAGGTGTTAGCCACTGTACCTGGCCTAACAAATTTTTAAAATATTGAGAAAAGTCCAGAATCACAAAGTTATGGTTCATGAAGCTGCACAAAAGGAATACACTTGTGCATGTGGTAATCACATTAGGAGGCAGGAAGCGCCAGCTTCCCCGAAGGCCTTCATGCTCCTTCCCAGTCACCAGCCCGCCCATCCCCCAAGGGCTCCATGTAATTCTATCAGACAGACATATAGGGTGGCAACTGTGGCTAGTGGGTAGGGTGCTGGCCCCATACACCAAGGGTGGCAGGTTCGAACCCGGCCCCGGCCAAACTACAACAACAAAAAAAAATAGCCGGACATTGTGGAGGACACCTGTAGTCCCAGCCACTTGGGAGGCTGAAGTAAGAGAATCGCCTAAGCCCTGGAGTTGGAGGTTGCTGTGAGCTGTGATGCCACAGCACTGTACCAAGGGTGACAAAGTGAGACTCTGTCTTGTAAAAAAATA
This sequence comes from Perodicticus potto, assembly GCA_963574655.1. Classification (NCBI taxonomy): domain Eukaryota; kingdom Metazoa; phylum Chordata; class Mammalia; order Primates; family Lorisidae; genus Perodicticus; species Perodicticus potto. The sequence continues at coordinate 23,262 of CAUYRH010124001.1, read as the reverse complement.
AAAAAGACAAACATATAATGTTATTTAACCACAAATGTTTATCTACTGCTTTCCTATGACCATTAAGAACTATACAGGAAATGTTTGGAGCTTCCTTTCTAGCTTAGTAAGTCAGTGCTGGCCCCAGTGTACAGAGATCTTAGATTTTAGTATTGAATGGCACATTTTCTTGAGTATTTCCTCTTCAGACAAACAGTGGGCTCCTACTCAGTATTCTTTCTTACTGGTTATTAGTATCTTAATCAAAATCTAAAACTACTTTGTAAACTAGATCTTTTTTTTTGCCTGAGACAAGATCTCACTCTGTTGCCTGGGTTAGAGTGCAGTGTTATTGTCACAGCTCACTGCAACCTCTAATTCCTGAGCTCAAGGAATTTGAAGGAGCTATTCTTCTGGTTCACCTCCCAAGTAACTGGTTACTACAGGTGTGTGCCACCATGCCTGGCTAATTTTTCTGTTGTTCATAGAAACAGGGTTTTACTATGTTGCTTTGGTTGGTCTTAAAACCCTGTCCTCAAGCAATCCTCCCACCTCGGCCTCCCAAAATGCTGGGTTTTACAGGTGTGAGCTGCCACACCTGACCCATAAACTAGATCTTTATTGCCATTTTTCTAGTTCTTATCTCTGTTTCTTCCAGCATAAAGGCCTCATGTAATGAGCTGCAAGACATGCCCATTTTTTGCAGTTGCCGTTCTAAGTGTGCTCTCCTGGTTATAGGCTCTTTTGCTTCTGTCTTAGGATCTTACCACTGAGCTGAGTTGGGAGCTAACCATTCCCCCAGAAGTACAGAGGATCGTCACAGTGAAGGGGAAACGCAGCAGTGAGCACGTTCATTCCCAGGGCCGTGTGATGGGGGACCGCAGTGTGCTCTACAAGGTACAGCCAGCATTCTGGCATAGCGCAAGGGCTTTAGAATCAGGCACAAAGGGCCTTGATGTCTGGCTGTAGGACTTGGTATGTATATGATCTTTGGCGAGTTATTTAATCTCTTTGAGCTTTATTTTATTGTCTGTGAAATGGGCATAATAATACCCTCCTCCTTGGGTTGTTGTGGTGATCACTCATGCTTAGTCCAGTGCCTAGGATATGGTCATACCCAGTAAATGTTAGCTCTTACTTTTATTAGTGGTAGAACTGATTTAGCATTATTAATTCTGAGGTTAAACCTTAGGTGAGCCATCAGAAACTCCATCTTTTCTAGTTAGTGGTAAAGGGAGGGAGACGGAGGTGACGGTGGGCTGCAAAACTATTGTGGGAGAGAGTATATCCATGGTAGTAATGAGCATTCATTACACCCTCTGGCACAGCAGGGACTGAGTTGGAGGAGGGGTGAGAGAATAGAACAGAGACCACGAACTCAACGGGAAAGTCCCTCACTAAACACCAGTAGCGCAGCGGAGTGGAAGCCTCAAGTTGGATTGTCGATTTCACACTTGTCTCTGCTGCTGGCTGGCTGTTCATCTCTTATGCTACCTAAACCTTGATTTTCATCAATATAATGGGGATGATATTGTAGTACTAACATCAGAGGGTTTACTATAAATAGGTAGATTATATAGTATATTAGAAAGTGACCAGTTCTATAGAGAAAAATAAGTCTGAGAGAAGGGAAAGGGAGCCCTGGACGAGAAGGGGATACAATTTAGAATAAGGTGGCTAAGGAAGGTCTCTTTGAGAAAGTGGCAGTGAGAGAACACTTGAGTTGGGAAGTGAGTTGTGTGGATATTTGGGGGAAGACCCTTCCAGGTGGAAAAGCTGGGGTATGCTGCTGTGTTTGAGAAAAGGCAAAGAGGACTGGGTGATTAGAAGAGGGCAAGAAGGTAGCCTTGGGGCTGCTGAGTCAGAGGGCGATGGGGCCAGATTATAGGCAATCACTCTGGCCATCATTTGGACCCAGGTGAGGAGCCACTAGGAAGTTTTGAGTAGAGAAGAGACATGAATGACTAAGATTCCACAAGGTAATTTGATCTAGACAAGGAGGAAAGCAGGAGACCAGTTTGGCTGTGTGGTAACCCAGAGTAGATGATGGCAGCTAAAACTTGGCTGGCAGCAGTGGGGGTGGGGAGGAGGGCTCAGAGTCTGGACACTTTTGGAGGTAGAGTGAATAGGATATGTTAATGAAGGTGTGTGTGTGTGTGTGTGTATGTGTTAGAGAGAAAGGAGTCAAGGGCGACTCAAGGATTTAGGTTTTTAGACACTAAAGCATGGAGTTGCCTGACTGGGGAGGACTAAGGGAAGAGCAGGTTTTGGGCTAGAACAGTTCAGTTTGGGACATGTTAAGATGAGCTACCTAAGAAGAGATACTGAGATGGCAGTTCGTTGGCAAAGTCTAGAGTTCAGAGGAAAGCCTGGCTTGGATATGTAAACTTGAGCATTGCCAGCACCCATAACTAGTGTTAAAACCATGATTTTGGCTGACATCACTGTGAGGGTGAATGTAGATAGAAATGGCCAAGGCTGGGCACCATGGCACACCCCTGTACTCCCAGCTACTTGGGAAGGTGGAAGGATCATTTGACTCCAGGAGGTCAAGTCCAGCCTGGGCAATATAGCAAGACCCCATATCCGTCAGTCAATCAATCATTTAAAAAATTAAAAACAGAAGAAATGCCCAATGCCTGAGGGCTGCCTAGTGTGTTTCATCCTAAGAGACTGAGGAGACGTAGAGAGACTGGAAGAAGAGGCCGGTAAGGCAGAAGGAAAGTCTGGGAGCAGGTGTCCTAGAATCCACATGAGAAAGTATTTCAAGAAGGGAGTGATCACCTGTGTTATGTGGTATTAGTAGGCTAAGCTGAAGGCCAAGACTCATCCACTGGACATAGCAATGGTGAGGGCGCTGGTGACCTTGAGAACAGTTTTGGTGGAGAGAAAGGACAATGCTGGGTTAGCGTTCTTCGGTCATTGAGGGGCAGACCTTGATTTTATCGTGGGTTATCATTTGCTATCTATGACTTGAAAAGTTGCTCAACTACTTTAGGACTTTTCCTTATCTGCAAAATGTGGATAATAATAGCTACCTTGCAAGTTTGTTTAAAGAGATTAAATGAAATCCAAGACACCTGGCCTGGCACCCAGTTCCCAGCAGACAGAAACAAGTGCAGTGATGAGAAACTCAAATCCTAGTTCCTCTGCCAGGCTGGAGAGCTGCAGGTTGGCCTAATGGCACGGGGCTTGTAGTGAGGTGGAGCACATGATGTCCCATCATGGTTCTGAAGGAACTTTTCTCTCTGTCCGCAGAGCCTGAATCCTAACCTGCTGGCTGTGGTGACCGAGAGCACAGATGTGCACCATGAGCGCACCTTTATTGGTATCTTCCTCATCGATGGCGTCACAGGGCGCATCGTCCACTCCTCTGTGCAGAAGAAGGCCAAGGGCCCTGTCCATATCGTGCACTCAGAGAACTGGGTGGTGGTAAGCATTTGCCAACAGGGGTACAAGGGAGCTCAAGAGCTTAAATCCTTTCCAGAAATCTAGTTGCTTCTTGGTGTTTTCTTTCTTCCTTTTTCTTTCTTTCTTTTTTTAGAGACAGAGTCCCACTGTGTCGCCCTCGGTAAAGTGCTATGGCATCATAGCTCACAGCAACTTCCGGCTGTTGGGCTTAGGCAATTCTCTTCCTCAGCCTCCCGAGTAGCTGGGACTACAGGCGCCCGCCACACGCTCGGCTATTGTGCAGTTTGACTGGGGCCGGGTTCAAACCTGCCACCCTTGGTATATGGGGCTGGTGCCCTACCCACTGAGCCACAGGCGCCGCCCACTGTTTTGTGTTTTCATGGGGTCCCAACTCCCCTGGATGGCAGCAAGGTGTGCTGGTTTGGGGGATGGGCTCAGGAATGAGTGCCGAGGTTTTATCCTCTTCTGTTTTTAACTATACAACCCTGAACTAGCTATGTAACCTTGCTGTGTTGTATCATTAGTGAAACAGGGATAATAAGAGTTACCGTCAATCTAGCTAAGCACAGTGCTTGGTACCTAAGAAAGATTGAGAGGTTATCTTTTAGTATTAGGTCATTAAATATGGAATATTTGATTTCAAATCAGAAGTTTATTCTCAAGAGATCCTCTTACCTCAGCCTCCCAAGTACCTGGGACTACAGGCACCACCACCACACGGGGCTATTTTTTTCTGTTTAGTAGAGACAGGGTCTTGGTCTTGCTCAGTCTTGTTTAAGATTATATCTTAACCAAGAGGCAGTACAGTTCATCAAAGTGAGTGTCTAACTTGTCCACATAGTTTTCTCATCTTAATGGTAGCTTGTTTATGCCAGCAGTGAAGAAGCCTAGAGAGTGAATAGTAATGTTGAACCTTGCTGCTAACTCAGGTGTAGGTTGAGATGGATTTGCTTCCACTACAGCTTTCAGCTCATCCTTATCCACCTTGCTGTCAGGTTGGCTGAGAGCACCACGTGGCTTGTTTTCAAGGGTAAAATCACCCGAATGAAATGTCTGAAGCCATCAACGAACTGCGTTCTTTAGCTACATCCTTCCCAAATACTTGTTGATATTTCAGCAGATAGTTTAGCTGTCTGTGCTGCATTGGTTCCACAACAGAACCAGTATTTGAAATAACCCAAACTTAATTTATCCATGGTTTCACAAAAACTGCTTTAAAAAACATTTGAAGCCAGGTGTGGTGGCACATGCCTGGAATCCCAGCACTTGGGAGGCTGAAGTGGGTGGATTGCCTGAGCTCAGGAGTTCGAGACCAACCTGAGCAAGAGTGAGACCCCGGTCTCTAAAAAATAGCTGGGTGCTGTGGTAGGTGCCCGTAGTCCCAGCTAAACTGGGAGGCTGAGGCAAGAGAATTGCTTGAATCCAAGAGTTTGTTGTAGTGAGCTATGATACCAGGGCACTCTACCAAGGGTGACAAAGTGAGATTCTGTCTCAAAAACAAAACAAAAACAAAAACAATCTGAAAGACAGGGAGGTGCAGTGACTCATGCCTATAAATCCTAGCACTCTGGGAGCCAAGGTGGATGGATTGCATGAGCGAGGAGTTCAAGACCATCCTGAGCAAGAGCAAGACCCCATGTCTAAAAATAGGCGGGCATTGTAGTGGGTGCCTGTAGTCTCAGCTACTTGGGAGGCTGAGGCAAGAGAATCACTTGAGCCCAAGAGTTTGAGGTTGCTGTGAGCTGTAATGCTATGGCACTCTACCAAGGGCAACAAAGTGACACTCTTTTTTAAAAAAAAAAAAAAAATTTTGAAAGAGGCCAGGTGTGGTGGCTCACACCTATAATCCTATCACTCTGGGAGGCTCAGATGGGTGGATTGCTTGAGCTCAGGAGGTCGAGACCATCTTGAGCAAGACCGAGACCCCCATTTGTACTAAATAGAAAAAAAATAGCCTGGTGTGGTCGTGGCGCCTGTAGTCCCAGCTACTTGGGAGACTGAGATAAGAGGATCTCTTGAGCATAAGAGTTTGAGGTTGCTGTGAGCTATGATGCTATAGCACTCTACCCAGAGCAACAGTATGAGATGTTGTCTCAAAAAAAAAAAAAAAAAAAAACCCCAAATAATTATCAAGCCAAAACATGCATTTGAAAGAATGAGGATGTACTGTCACAACAATAATAATAAAAAACAAAAATAAAAACCAAACAAGAAGTGTCAGAAGTAAAAGTTCAGAGATACCAAGTGTCTAACTTGGCGCTTACGACAAATGAAGATTTCCTAATTAATAATCTAATATTATGATGCCCAAGAATCTTGAGACTATCTTTGTCTTTTGGTGAACTTTGGATAGCCTAGATAAAACTGCCTTGAAAGTTAGTAAATTTGGTAGCAAGGAAAACTGAGGTGCTAGTGGTTGTTTCCCTTCTTGGATCTGTGCTGGATTGGGAAGTGCCTGGAAGTATAATTTCCCTTTCCTGCTGATCCAGCAGAAAAGCCCTGACCTGCCTCCTCCTGTCTCTGCAGTACCAGTACTGGAATACCAAGGCTCGCCGCAACGAGTTTACTGCACTGGAGCTCTACGAGGGCACTGAGCAATACAACGCAACTGCCTTCAGCTCCCTGGACCGTCCCCAGCTGCCCCAGGTCCTCCAGCAGTCCTACATCTTCCCCTCCTCCATCAGTGCCATGGAGGCCACCATCACTGAGCGGGGCATCACCAGCCGACACCTGCTGAGTGAGTGCCTGGAGGTCTCCGGGTGACTGGGTTCCCTCAGGCCGCCGCACTGAAGGACAGAGCAGGGGACGCGTTGCTGGCAGAGCCCTGTTTGACAACCCATAAGGGAGGGGTGCTGAGTGGGCTGTATTTCAGTGGGAAAAGTTCCTTGGTTCAGCTTTGCCACCTATAATAACATGAGCACTTCTCTCTGAGTCCTCATTTCTGTTGAACCACGTCACTTCTCTGATTGGCATTTTTACCTACCTCAGTCCTAGTAACAGTATTAACATAGCTAGACAAAAGCAAACAAAAATATATGTGTAAAGAAAGGAAACAAAAAACAACAAAAAAGAAAAAATTAAAAAACCCCATAAATATTAATACAAGATTAAGAAAACAACAACAACAACAAATAATGTACCTAGACAGGCTGTAGAAACTAGCAGGGTTTAGGATCTTATCCTTGTGTAGCCCAAGTTCAGGATTTAGTGATTGTTTAATAGGCTTTTGTGCTTCCTTGATGTTGCCAAAAAGGTTTGGGACTCTCAGCTCTTATAGGCACTTGGTATTACTATTTTATCTCACATATGAAGAAGACAGCCCTCTTGGCAGTTTACTAGCCTTAATCACCATTACTGAACCTGGTGATCTGATGATGCCTGGTTATCCAGCCCTCCCTGGCTAGTATCTCAGCGGTGCATACAGCCTGTTTGCTTAATGGGGAAGAGACTCCTTGGTCTGGGAGGTATTCTTGGAGGGAAAGAAGAAAAAGATAAAGAGATCCAAGTGGCTTTTCATACTCTTGTCTTTCATCATTATCTATATTACCTATACTTCATTTTCTGGTGTCTTAGCGATGATACATGAAGAAAACTGTATCTTCAAAAGTATGAGTATCATTCAGACTGATATATATTATTGAATTATTGTTTTTGACTATTTAAGGGATTATTGACTTCTTTTTTTGTTGTTGTTTTAAACTCTTATTTTAAATTTCTGTGGTAATGGCATTTTTAACTGACCCTCATTTGAGATTGGATTGGTGTGAACAGTTATTTCTCCCCATGCAGTTGGGCTACCTTCTGGAGCAATTCTTTCCCTTCCCAAGGCCTTGTTGGATCCCCGCCGTCCTGAGATCCCAACAGAACAAAGCAGGTGAGATCCTTGTGGATAGTGCTGAGGGCTCTGGCCTTACGGTGGTTCTCAGTATGCCACATGCCATCATGCTGAGCTGGGAACACGTCAGTCCCCATGAGGTTACATTCTGGTGGGAGATAGACAAAGTAAGTAAAATATATATAGTAACACCTCTGTAAGTTGACTACCCAAGGGAATGTAACAAACTGGTCACCATAAGGAACTAGGCCTCCTGTACTGATACGTACATGTGGTGCATGTCCAGTCTATAAAAATTCAATAAACTTGAGGTGGTCAATATAGGGAAGTGGTCAGCTATGGGGGTTCTACTGTACTATATGTGTATACTTAGGTACTTGAAAATACTAGTGAGAAAAAAAAATCAAGGACAGCCTATGAAAAGCATGTGTATGGGTGAAATTTGAGGTAGAGTGGCCTGGGAGAGCCCCCTGAAAAGGTGACTTTTGAGTGACGGCATGAAGGAGGTGGAGGAGCTAGGCGTGAGCTATCTGAGGAGGAGCTCTCCAGGCAGTGCACATGCCCTGGAATCAGGCCTAGCGAGTTTGGGGAGGGCAGGAGGCCCATGCAGACAGAGCAGTGAGTGGTGAGACACTAGGAATGAGGTCATGGGGCTAATGGGGGTCGGATCATGTGGCAGGCTAACACCTTGTTCACTGTTGGTATTAATTTTTGTATTTCCAACCACCATCTCTGCAAATTTTCTCACCTACATCCTGAATTCACTTCAGCTTGTAAGGAATTGTCTTTGGCATGTGAAGAATGGAGAGGAGTATAGTCGTTTAGAGAACTGAGAGAGAGGAGGTTGTGACTGGGAAAAACCATGGGATGATAATCAGGTTTCAGAGGAGAAATGGGAACTGAGAGGCATTCTGGAGTGAAGAGCAGAAATTGGTTTACGTCGGACTTAAAATGGCCCTGACTTTGCTCCTCCAGTGTGAAGTGCCTGACTTAGAACCAGGTGCAGGAATCAGGACCTCAATCTTGCTTTACAGACAGCTAGCTTTCTTGCAGTCCTTCCTACCATTCTGCCGCTAAAATTTTAAGTACCTAATGCTAGCAGATCTCCAAGGAGATTTGAAGCTAGATATGTAGCCTGGAAACCTCCCAGGACTCAGGAAGGGCAGCCAAGAGATCCCTTTGCATCAGTTTTCACAGTGCCTGTCCCTGCTGTTTTGCAGGGAGGAGAACCTAATCCCGTATTCTCCAGATGTACAGATACACGCAGAGCGATTCATCAACTATAACCAGACAGTTTCTCGAATGCGAGGTATCTACACAGCTCCCTCAGGCCTGGAATCCACTTGTTTGGTGAGTAGAGCCCACAGCCCAGCCTGTGCCATTTTCTCCACAGCCACCCTGTGTGATAGCCAGTTTTTGTTTCACCCTTGGGAAAACAGCCGAGGATTCCATTTCTTTATCTGAGTTTAAGGTTATGGTGGATCATTGGCTACTGCTTCTGTAATTCTTGTTCTCTCTGCCTTCTAGGTTGTAGCCTATGGTTTGGACATTTACCAAACTCGAGTCTACCCGTCCAAACAGTTTGATGTCCTGAAGGATGACTATGACTATGTGTTAATCAGCAGTGTCCTCTTTGGCCTGGTTTTTGCCACCATGATCACTAAGAGACTGGCACAGGTGAAACTCCTGAATCGTGCCTGGCGGTAAAGACCAAAGACTCTGCCAGAGAATGGAGAGCTGAGGTGGAATGTGGATCAGATGAGAAGCTGCAGCTGCAGTTTGGCAGGTCGCTGGAGTATGTGTCGGGTGCTCATCTCAGTTGAGAGATGTGGGGAAGAACTTTTAGAACTTTTGGGATATACATGGTGCAGAATCCTACCATGGACAGAGGATATACATGCTGCAGAATCCTACCATGGTGGGACTCCTACCATGGACAGAGACAGAACTCACTCTCAGCCAAGCATCTCCAAGCATCTCCAAGCATCCTGATGGACTTTCCCTTGAAGCCCGGAGGTTGCTGGGCTGTTTCCTTCCTTTGCTCATCCATGAATGTTCTATTTTTGTTCTAAGACCTCCAACAGATTTTTCTCTTTTGTGAGGCCTGCTTCAGTTGGTCTGGTTTGCTTTCTGTGTTTACCAGTTTTATCTAGAAATCTTTCTGACTTTTTCCCTGTGTCTTGCTTCAAAGTCAGAAGGGAACTCTCCTTGCCAACTCCACCCTATAGGTGCATTTGTTGTTTGACATTAGGGAGAAATAGGATCTATCCTTAGCTAAGGTTTTTTCTTCAACATAACTTAGGGGTGAGGAATCTGTACATGGTGGCAAAACTAATTTTAACTAAACCTGTGGTTTGCTGTCATTATTAGGCTGGGTCCCCCCCAATCTTTGTTTCAATTTATCAGAAGCTAAATCCATAATAACATTTTGGTTTGTTGGTAATTGTTTATACTTCTTACCTGACATATGTCAGGTCCAAGGCCTTTTAAAAACTACTGAATTATCTGAACCTTGAAGAGATTTCTCAGGAGGAGAGATAATCTCATTTCACCCACAGGCTGGTCTAGTCATAACCTAGTTAAGAAAGATGTCCTTGTTTAAGAACCCCCATTATTTATTTTTAGTTTTAGATATAAATTAACATTTTGGGTCATTATGTTTCTCTTTAAATGAGGGGATTTTTAAATCTAATCTTTGAAGCTTTAAAAAAGAGAACGGGCAGGAGTAGGAGGAATATGGGGATGTGGTATTGGTGACTGGCTGTGTCTCTGCCACCAGTTAAAAAAATCCTTGGCTGGGGGAGGTAGCTCAAGCCTGTAATCCTAGCACTCTGGGAGGCTGAGGTAGGTGGATTGCTTGATCTCACAGGTTCGAGACCAGCCAGAGCAAGAGTGAGACCCTGTCTCTACTGAAAAATAGAAAAACTGAGGCAAGAGGATTGCTTGAGCCCAAGAGTTAGAAGTTGCTGTGAGTGATGACGACATAGCACTCTACCCAGGGCAACAGCTTGAGATTCTGTCTCAAAAAAAAGAAATCTTAAAAATTTTCATTTGCTCATGGATTTGGGGAATGATGGTATTTTTCTTTACTGTGAAGCATGAAATGTTCAGAGCAGATCATCTCTAGCCCTGTGGTGTGAAAGGTACCCTCAGGTTTCTGAATAAAGAAAATGTTCAATGACATTGATTTGAGTCTTTTTTGTGTGTCTGAGGAAGATCACTTTAAGGCTTCTTTCATATTAGGGGGGAAAAAGCAGTGCCAGAATGGAATTAGTAAGGAGGCATGCCAACTTAATCATACACAGGTGGGTCTAGGTTATTTTATTATTTTATTTTTGAGACAGTTTGACTTTGTTGCCCTTGGTAGAGTGCCATGGCGTTAATAGCTCACAGCAACCTCTAACTCTTGGGCTCAAGGGATTCTCTCTTAGCCGAGTAGCTAAGACTACAGGCGCCTGCCACAACGCCCAGCTATTTTTAGAGATGGGGTCTCGCTCTGGCTCAGGCAATCCACCCGATTCAGCCTCCCAGAGTGCTGGGATTATAGGCGGGAGTCACTGTGCCCAGCCCCTGGTCTAGGTTATATTAAAACAAATTTTTTCATATTTCTGTGGTCATATGCTGATGGCAGATTATGGAAGAGAGGGAAGAAAAGTGTTAAATCATTTTACTTCAGTAATATAAATTTGATATTAATGGGTGAGTGACCATCTCACATCTCGAGAAACAACTGGCATCTATTTCATCTTAACTTGAGTGTATTTTATTTAACAAGACCTGAGAGAATAGAGTAAGTACAAGTTACAAAAATTCTGCCTTAGTTTTGAGAAAGCCAGGCTGGAATTGTGACTATCTGATAACAAATATCTGCAGATTACACTTGCAATAGTGTAAGCTATTGTCAGGCTGCCTGTTCTGCTTGACCAGCCAAATTAATCTGCAAGATTCTTATTTTCATTTACTTTTGTGCCAGAATCTGAAAGAACAAACTAATGAGGGGTGTGGGGAGTAGTTATCTCCCTTGTAAAATTGCCTGTATTTTGGCTTTGTTACCATTTTACTGAAAGTTACCTCAAAATACAGGTGCTTGAAACAGCTAATGCCATAGTTAATTCTAAATCTTATCTATCAATTGTCCTTAATTTTGCTCAGAACCATATACTACTTGAGCCTCCACCTATGGCCCCTGAGACTATGTTTCCCTTTTAAGTTTCAATCTATTGGTTTTCCTTTCTTCCTCTTTTTCTGTGTATATCCCTGTAGCCATCTCTTCCCTTGTCTTCATCAATGAGGTTAATTTGGGGGCCCCCTACAACGTTTCACTCACAAGGGGAGATTCCTTGGTATTTTCTAGCCTTTATAAAGTTTGTCTTCTCTAGATTATAGCTTGTGAATTATCACTAAGATGAAAAAGTGTAAGGATTTGCTCAAACCTCATTCTCGTCAAAGTTTTAGGAAGTATTGGTTTTTCAAGCAAAGGGGCAAGTGACCAGTAATCTGTCCAATGTGATTTTTTTTTTTTGTTTGTCCCGTCAATAACAATAAACTGAGAAATGTTTAAATCCTAGTGGTAACTTCTGTCCATGGTAAAGTTTTAGCACAGTTTTTATTGTTCCATTTGCTGGTGGTATAAATTGGTTTGAGAAGCAACTACATAAAAAATCATTATCAAAAATGGGCGGCGCCTGTGGCTCAGTGAGTAGGGAGCCAGCCCCATATGCTGGAGGTGGAGGGTTCAAACCCCAGCCCCTGCCAAAAACTGCAAAAAAATAAAAAATAATAAAAAATCATTATCAAAAAGTGAATCTGTCCCTTTACTGATACTCTGTGGATCACTAAGTTCAACAATTGCACCTGAAATATTTGTATAATCCTCCAAAGTTGGTGTAACATTGTTTTAAATCCATTCTTCTTCAAAAATCTTTCATTGTCATATATACCCTGAGGCTAGAGGCCTAGAGGAGGAGACGGGGAAAGACTGGGAGAGGAACAGAGAGAGCTTCTCTCTCCCCACTTGAATTCTCTCCTCTACCAGGAGCTTTGGTGTTTTCTGTATTCTTTTCTGTAAATCAACTCTGTCTTACCACGGAGGGGTGGAGATGGGGAAATAATGTAATGAAGAATAATAAAATACATGTATTTAAAAAATAAATAAATAAATAAAATAAAAAAGGTTTGTTTTGTATCCTGGTTGGCATACAGGCTGTCCAGGTGAATTTGGGTGGGGTAACAAGTAAGCATTGTATAGAAGCAGAATTTTGCAGTTAGTCATACATTTTTTGTTTTAATGTTTTCCCCTATATATCTTTGTCACAGTATTCATACATCTTTGTCTCAGTATTCTTTCCACCTGGTATTGTTTAAAGGTCAGTCAGTCAGTTCATTTCCCAGGGAGTTAGTCAAGCAAGAAGTTAGTGAGTACTTCCCCATCTATCGTGGGAGTGAACCAGACTTACTCCATTTTGTTGCGGGCTTGTAGCCCAGAAATTTATCAGGAGTTAAATGGTATTTTTCCATTATAGTCTAGGCCTAACATTTGCTCTTTTTTTATTGATTAATTTGAGTTCTCTGTAGATTCTAGTTATCAACCCTTTGTCAGATTCATATCAAGCAAATATCTTTTCCCATTCTGGACCCACACCTTTCACCATATGAAAAAATTGACTCAAGATGAATAAAAGATTTAAATCTAAGACATGACATGATAAAAATCTTAGAAGAAAGTCTGGGGAAAACGATGTCTGACTGGAGAAAGATTTTATGAGAGAGACTTTAACTGCAATTGCAACAACAAAAATAAACCAATGGGACTTAATTAAGCTGAAAAGCTTCTGCACAGCTAAGGAAGGAGGAGACAACAAGTAAAGCAAAGACAGCCTTCAGAATGGGAAAATATATCGTTCCGCTGATGTGGGTTGAGCCTAACTAATTCCTTTTTTTTTTTTTTTGGAGAGTCTCGCTCTGTTACCCAGGCTAAAGTGCTGTGACATCATAGTTCACAGCAACCTCAAACTCTTGGGTCCATGTGATCCTCCTGCCTCAATTTCCAGAGTAGCTGGGACTATGGGCATGCCTAGCTAAGTTTTCTATTTTTAGTAGGGACAGGGTCTTGCTTTTGCTCAGGCTGGTCTCAAACTTCTGAGCTTAAGCAATTCACCAGCCTCACCCACCCAAAGTATGAGGATTACAAGCATGAGTACCTCACCCTAAATTCCCTTTTGGAATTAAAACAATTCAAACTATGTTTTCAGCCATTTGCTACTCAGTGTCCTGGGAAGTATAATCTTTACCTCTGAGTGGTCAAGATGGAGCCTAGAATGGAAGTAGTGTATGAGTGTGAGTAGTCAGAGGTTTCAAAGGCTTTTAGGCATTTTAAAGGCAGAAGTAGTGGAAAAGGATAGCAGACTCTCCGAAAATCAAGCCCTTGACCGGCCTTCTAGCTCTGGACAATGTACTGCTTGTTTGGATGAGCATCTTTTGTTGACAAATGAAGGACACTGACACCTTACAGGATGACTACAAAGCTGCCATGTGCTATCATGAAAAGACATTTGGACGGCAATTGTAGCAGTATGGGTGGCAGTCCTATCTCTGCCCCTAGATACTGTGGGACCTTGGGTAAGTCACAGTCTGTCAGTGTGGGTGGCAGTAATATCTCTGCTTTAGTTACTGTGTGACCTTGAGTAAGTCACAGTCTTGGAAGTGTGGTGGTGTCCTATCTCTGCCATATGACTTTGGGTAAGTCTCAGTCTCTCTGGATTTCAGGTACTCAGCAAAAATAGAATAGGGCTGACAAAGGTCCTCAGACACATTGCCACTAGAGTGTGTCCATCCTCCCAACAAACAAATTTCTGCTTGTGGCTGTGGATGGAAACTTGAACCTGCTAAGCAGATAGAAGAAAGATTGTGAGTCTAAGAATATGATGTGCTTGAAAGCTAGCAAAGTAGACCACTGTATGTCAGAAAGTGATTGCAAGATGATAAGGCATGTCTTTGGGTTATTTTTCTCACACTCTCCCCCACACATAGGCTGAACTTGTATGGAGACCTACTAGTGGGCCCACATTTTCCACATTTTCAGCCAGTGTATATTATATAGTGAATAATATTGGAGTCAAGTGGATAGAACCTCAAATCCTTATTCTGCCAGTAACTACTAATGTATCTTTGGCTAAATCTTTCTGAGCATCAGTTTCCTCTTTGGAACAATGGGAAATAGATATTGTATCAGATAATAATAGGCTAGGGTTGCCAAAACAACCCCCCCCCAAATCTCAGGGTTTAACAAACTTTTACTTCTCACTCCTTCCTGCAGACTGCCTCAAAAAAGGCTCTGATGAACCCTGCCTCCTGGGTGGTCCTGCTTTTGAAAAAATTCCCGACCTTGAGATTCAGCTGCCTAGTGACTCACTTTTAGTGGACAGACTATGGCAAAAGGGATGAGATGCCAATCCTAAAATTAGGTTGAATAATACTATGACTTCAGCATTCGTTCTCTTCCCTTTCCCTTTCTATTCCTCTTTCCCTTCTTTCTCCTCCCCTTTCCCCCCTCCCTTTCTCTCTCCTATACACTCTTTCTAGAATCCATCTGCCATGTTCCGAGCTGTATTTATGGAGAGGCCTATGTGGCAAGGAACTGAGGAAGGTCTCTGGCCAACAGCTTGGAAAAAGGCCATCACCCCATCAAGCCTTCTGATGAGACCACAGCCTCAGACAACACCTTGATTGCAACCTTGGGTGAGACCTTGAGGCAGAGGCTAAGCCAGGATAGAATTCCTGATTCATAGAAACTGTGAGATAAAAAATGTTTATGAAATGATAAATGTTAAGCCTCTACATTTTTGGGGTGATTTATTACATATCTACATTTCCAATGTGGACTGGGAGCAGGGGGCTCAGCCTGTCTGAGTCAGGGACCTGAACTGATGGACAGACTCCATCTCAACACCTGCTTCCATGTTCACCCTGACAGGGCAAATACTGTACCCTGACACTAACACTGTCACCCAAAAGTGAAACATGCCACTTCTACTTGTGTTTCTGTGGCAAATTGAAGTCACATTGTCATATCAAATGTCAGGAGAGTGAAAGAGAAAGATATGGAATATTTGTGAACTGCTGGAATGATTCTCATTACAATAGCACCTTTCTGTAAGGACCATTATGGGAATAATGCCTTTAAACTGCTTTATGCGTATCAGGACCTTTCAGCTATACCTAAGAACACAATGCAGACCTAAAGGACACAAGCTTAAACAATAAAGGGAATTTGTTGTCTCATATTTGTTAGCCAAAAGGTCCAAAGGTAGGGTTGCTTCAGGTAAGACTGGATCCAGTGACTCAGCGGTGTTGCAGGCCTGGTTTCTTTCTCTCCCTCTTTTCTGTAATTTGAGATATTAGCTTCATTCAAAACCGTGCTCCCCTAAGGGCCCCAAGGTGGTTAGCAGAAGCCTCTCAGGTCCCATGCTTTCTTGATCAACCCAGCAGGGAAGAGAGAGAATATTGTTCACAGAAATGCTGAGCTCTCCTCTGACTGGAACAGCCTAAGTCACATGCTCACTGTGGCCTGAGAGGGATGGTGGCAGAAAGTGGGCATGGTTTCACATATATTATGACATCTTCAGACCTTCAAGTCAGGTTCCCTGGAAGCCACAGGTCTCCAGATGGAAATGGTATGTGTTGAACATATTTACAGAAGTGCCTGACACTACTCCTGCCCCTCCCTTGGTATTATCTACTATTCTTTTTTTTGAGACAGAGTCTGAAACTGTCACCCTGGATAGAGTGCCATGGCATCATAGTTCACAGCAACCTCCAACTCTTGGGCTCAAGCGATCCTCTTGCCTCAATTTTTCTATTTTAGTAGAGATGGGGTATCGCTTTTGCTCAGACTGGTCTCGAACTCCTGAGCTCAAGCTATCCACCTGCCTCGGCATCCCAGAGTGCTGGATTACAGGTGAGAGCCACCGTGCTTGGACTTACTATTTTTTCTTCCACCTCATCACTTGCAGAAGAAATTTCAGGGATGAATTTGCAAACCTTTCTGGATCTTCAAATGGTTTGCATTCAAAAAGGTGGACAAATCTAAGAGATTGTTAGTACTGCTATAGACAAGCAGTTCTCAACTGAGACAAGCCAGGATCCTCCTCATTTTCTATATTCTGGTCACACTGGCTTTTTTTTTTTCCTTTTCCTGACATACACCAAGCTTCCTTTGGTCTCATCCACCATGCATCTTTTGCCCACCATGCACCTCCCTCTATCTCAAATTCTCTGGCCCTAAATCTCTGGTTGGCTCCTTCTCCTCCTTCAGTTCTTAGAGATGTTTTATTTTTATCATAATATTTAATGCTACTTGAAATTATTTTGTTTATTTTCTTGCTTAATGTCTTACTCCTCCAGCTAGAACTTCAAGTCAACAAGACTTTCTGTCTTCTCAGATACATCCCCAGCATCTGGCACAGGGCTTGAAGCATATCTGATACAAAGTAAATGTGTGTTCAAAGAATAAAATAACAAATGATTAAATATATCACCTCCATTCACTGCTGTCTCAGTTTATTATGAAGTATGTCTCAAGTAATTGCCAGATTTTACAAAAGAGTGGCATAAAAATACAAGTTAGAATATATTCAAGGTTATCCCTGTAATCACTTCTCTTTCAGTTACTTTATTCTTGAAAGAAAGCAAGAAAGGTGGAATTACTTTTAGCTGTTTTGAAATGAGTGTAATTTGTATGCTGGTTCATTTTTTGGCTACATCCAGATACTATCAAATTTTAGTGTGCATCAGAATTACCCACAGGGCTTGTGAAACTCACATTGCTCAGAACCACCCTCACAGTTCTGGTATAGGAAATCTATGATGGAGTCCAAGAATTACCTTGTCTAAGAAGTTCTTAGGTGATAATGGTGCTGATGGTCAGGAGAGCCACACTTTGAGAACAGTTATTACATACAAATAGGAAACCAATTTTAAAGTATTATTTAGAAGCTGTGGCTAATCCTTTACTTCCCTGAAACATTTCGGCTTCCATTAAAATCCAAGTATATCCATGGAAGTGTATCCTATAAGTCAAAATCCAATTCCTTCCATAGAACATTCAGGAGCTTTTACATCTCAGAGTACAGATATTAACATTATTCATCTAAACTTCTCAAACTCACCAACTGATTTTCATGTTTACTTTTAAGAGTACAATTATTACCATTTGAGGTAAAATTATTCAAGGTACAATTTCAGGGTACGATTATTATGCTTACATTTCACGTTAACTGCTGCAATAGATTCTCAGTTTGCTACTGCAACAGATTTTTAATTGGCTCTCTGAAGTTATCCATGTGAAATCAGACCAATCTTTCTAAAGTCCAAATCTGATCACACTGAGGGCTTACATAAAACTCTCCACTGTCTCCCAGTCTTCTCAGAAAAACGTCCGGTATCGATAACATAGCTCACTTGATGTGGCTCCCGTCCACTTTACAGCCTCATTTCACACATTCCCCTCCAACAAAGAATGATCTCTCAGCTCCTCAATTTCAACTAGCACAGCTCCTTCCCAACACCGGGTCTGAGCACCATGCTGTGCCCTCACATAGAAAAATTTCTTCTTCCCTTGTATTAACTTAGTGTTTTCTTCAGAGCTCGATTTGTGCCATTTCCTCAAGAAAACCTTTCCTATTGTTCCCAGGTTAGGTCAGTTCCTTGTGGCCTGATTTTATAGAACCATATTCCATTCCTTTAGAGTACTAGCCCATTACTTCTAGGGTCTTTATGTGTTCTCTCCCTGCACGTGAGAAGGCCCAAGACTGTTTTACTCACCAGTGTATTTCACAATGCGTTGCTGGTGCTCAATAAATACATGTTGGATGAAATTGTAGAATGCATGCTTATTTTCTCAGTCCCTACTGTACACCAAATCCTATGCAGGGCCATAAAAAAAAAAACAACTGAGAATATTTACAGAGATGCTTGACCTTAAGGAACTGCATGCCAGTTAAGAGCAAGAGATATGGTATGGACTATAGAGATGCACGTCTGTAGCAGTTAGAAGTGGCTATGTGAGTGAAGACATAGTCCCACGTGTCAGGTGCTGTCCCAAGTGTTGCATGTGGTTGAGGGCACTGTGAGACCTGTACAGATGGGGAAAACTGCACAGCCACGAAACGTGCTCAAAGTCACACAGATGCTAAGTAGTAGAAAAAGTTAGGCTACTTGGCTCCAGAGTCTGTTCCACTACCTCGCTGGAAAAATGTGGCGGAAGGCGTGGCAAGAAAGCTGTGTTTAACTGAAGAATTTGTCCAGGTGGAAAACCGCACAGCCATACCTAGCAAAATCTAACGGGAAAATATGTGCTTAATGACTACTGTTCCTTCCTTTGCCACTATCCCCATTAAAATGGGGAAGAATTTCACAAGTGCACAAAATAAAAAACCGGGAGTCGGGGAAAACCGGGGAGCTAAGTTCCGGACACTGTGAGAGGAGGAACGGTTTCCATGGAAACAGGAACCGGTTCCCTACCAGGAGAGATCTCGCGGCGCTTGAGCCGGCGGAAGTGACGTCTCCGTTCGCGAGGCCCTCAGGTGCCTTCCTCCTCCCACAGCGGCCGATTTTTCCCGCGCGAGCTGTTTTTGCCGCTCTGGCCGTCTGTGGGGGGAACATGGCGTCTGCCCTGGAGCAGTTTGTGAACAGTGTCCGACAGCTCTCAGCTCAAGGTGAGGCTCTGGGCCGCCGGGGTGGGCCTGGGGCGGGTACCGAGGACGGGCCTGCATGCCCAGGTGCCAACGCGGACGGCTGGGACCGCCCTCTTAGTGTCGGGCTGCTTCTCCGCGGCTGGGCTTGGGATTGCTACGCGTAGATCAGGGCGGGATCGAGCGCGCTGAGTTGAGCAGCCCCTTCGCGCTCTCGGGCTCTGTTATCCCTGCCCGCAGTCCTCCCCTCCTTCCAGATACTAGGAATCCCCTCCCCCCGGTCCTGGCCCCTTCCACCGGGGCTTGACAGTTTGGGGGCGTGAATTCCGCTGGATGCTTTCTGGAGTGGCCATTGGCCCCTTCTCCTCTCCTGCCTTCGGTGATTGGTGCAGCCCCCTGTCAGTCCCCCCGCCGCTCAGTCACCTCCAGACTAGGCCACTGGGAGCGGGCTAGAGGCTAGTTCTTTCTGGGCGCCCTCTCTCGCAGGCTTAGCTGGGCCTGACTCCCCTGCCAGCAGGCGCAGGTTCGGGAACCACTGCGCCTATTTTGGTCCTAAGAAGTGCCCAGGGAGCTCTCGCCCGTAGAATACGGTTGTTACCATGGTGGTTTTGCGCTTACTTTTCCCGCTATTTGTTTCATTCATCTCCTTTGGATATACAGAATTCTGGTCTCGGAATTAGTGTAATTAATTGCTGGTTGTGAAAGCTTTTTTTTTTTTTTTTTAATCTTGTGATTCAGTTTCTACGTCAGCAAAATAAAAGAAGTCCCCACTTTAGTATAGAGCTGTTGGGAAGATTGAATGAGATTTGGAACAGTGCCTGTCATATGGAGTGCAGTACAGTTAACCATTTATTGTTGACGGCCATTAATTGTAAAGTTTTAGGAGCTTCATGACCTTGGATATGTCACCTTTAACCTCTTGAGTATGTTTTTGTTTTTTTTAAAGAGTCAGTCTCACTATATCGCCCTCGGTAGAGTGCTGTGATGTCATAGCTCACATAGCAACCTCCAACTCCTGGGCTTAGGTGATCCTCTTGCCTCAGCCTCCCGAGTAGCTGGGACCACAGGCGCAAGGCCTGGCTATTTTTTGTTTGCAGTTTGGCTGGAGTCAGGTTTGGTATATGGGACCGGTGCCCCACCCCCTGAGCCACAGGCGCCTCCCTCTCTTGAGTTTATTTATTTGTAAAAATAGAAGGGTACTGTCTACCTTACTTTTGTAAGTTTAAATAATCTTGTACGCAGCTCTGTTTAATAAATAATAGTTCTCTCTCTTTCCTTATTATGGGTAGAAATTAGGTTCATGGATAAGGCACAGAATTGCATTTTCTGTGAATGAAGAAACTATTTGTTCATTTATGCCACAGTTTATACTTTTGGTTGTAGTGTGGTTAGATTCAGTTTGGAAACGTGTGTGTGTGTGAGCCACTTAATTTTCCTGGGCCAGTTTTCCTCATTTATAAAACAAGTTGAATTATGTACCTGCTTTATATAAGACATTGCTTTAGAAACAGTCTGCTAGGCAGAAATATGACAGCTTTTGCTGCCTTCAGCATCTGTGCCTCACATTCACTGCATCATAAATATTTATGAGTTTCTGTTTACTTTTTTTTGGTTTGTTTGAGACAGGGTCTTGCTTTGTGGTCAGGCTGGATTACAAAGGCATCATCATAACTCACTGCAACCTCAAACTCTTGGGCTTAAGCAATTCCTCCTGCTTCAGCCTCCTAAGTAGCTGGGCCTCCAGAACACGCCACCATGCTTGTCTAATTTTTGAATTTTTTTGTAGAGACAGTGTCTTGCTCTTTCTTGCTCAGCCTGGTCTCCAACTCCTGACTCATTCAGTCCATCTGCCTCAGCCTCCCAGAGTGCTGGGATTATAGGCATGAGCCAGAATGCCCACTCCCTTCCCACTTCTTGATTTCTGATGACTTACTTCTCTCTGTGCCCATTGGTTTAGTTCCAAATTATTAGGGAGTATGGGATGTTTTCATTTTTCCATTCTTGAGACACTTCACTTAGGAAAATGGTCTCCAGTTCCAGCCAAATTGCTGCAAAAGACATTAATTCATTCCTTTTTATGGCTGAGTAGTACTCCCATGGTAAGTGTATGTATATGTATATAAATATACACACACACACGTTTTGTTAATCCACTCGTGAATTGATGGGCCCTTAGATTGATTCCACATCTTTGCGATTGTGAATTGCATAGCAATAAACATTTGAGTGCAAGTTTTCTTTTTTGATTAAAATGATTTGTTTTCCTTTGTGTTCTATTAATAAGGAAGAAATTATGCAGTTGCTGACAGAAATATAAGCGAAAGAGAACAATTGAGGTTAATTCCTCTGGACTTAGATATACCCCCAACTCACACGACCAGAAATAGTGTGGCCATTTTATCTGTCATCAGAATAACCATCACAATCAATGAGTCTCCTTAAAATACTGAATCAGTCCTAATTAGATTCTATACTTTGGTTATTAAAACATAGCATTATAGGGGAAAGATAGATGGATCGATTAGGAGATTAACTAATTCAAGATTACTACAAGATGTTGGTTGATTGACTGTTAAACTAACGCTGGACAAACAGTCCCTCTATCTGAGGATACTTTGAATTACCTGACTACTACAATTGCGTGCCATGCAAAAAGGGCCTAGAGAAGGCAGATACCCAACTTAGTCATAGGGAAGGCTCCAAAGAAGGCCTAAGCTAGTTTTTGAATGATAAGTCTGAGTCAGGTAGTAGAGGATGTGAGGAAGAGGGATTAAGAACAGCACATGTAGAAGCACAAAGAGGAGAGAACATAGAATGTTGGTTTTCTGAGTTTGGTGTTACACAGTGTAGCAGGAAGTGAGGCTGGAGAGGCTGCAGGGAGCCCTTACTGAAGGGCCTCAGTAAGCCATGCTGAGACATTGGACTTCTTAAAGTCATTGGAGTAATTTGAGTGAATTTGCACTTTAGAAAGATCAGATAGTACTAATATAGTTGGAGGAGAGAAAGATCAAAGTAGGCAAACCATTTAGAAGGTTTCCAGGCAAGAAATGATGATGATCTAAATTAATGCAGGGAGGAGAGAAAGAACAGAATGAAGCTGAGAGACTTAGGAAGTAAAATTAAATCATATTTGGTGACCTTTTGGACACAGAGAGGGAGATGAGAGGGGTAGTGCTAGTAATATACATTTCTGGTTTGGGATATTAGAAAAGGGAATGGAAGAAAAGGAGAAATTTTAAGGGCCCAGAGAGAGATGGGAAGTCTTGTGTAATCTCTAATAGTTCCAAGGCACAGGGAGGTTGTTTCACTTCATTGTTCTTTCTGGGTCCTCATCTGAAATGGAGGAGATTAAAAAAAAATTATCTTTAGATAGTTGAAGCTCTGAAGTATGAAGTCTGTGGTTAGAGTTACTTTAGTTTGGTTAGTCCTATAACTGAATAATAGTGTTTATATTTCCAGGGCAAATGACACAGCTTTGTGAACTGATCAACAAGAGTGGGGAACTCCTTGCAAAGAACTTATCCCATCTGGACACTGTGCTTGGGGCTCTGGATGTACAAGAACACTCCTTGGGCGTCCTTGCTGTTTTGTAAGGGGCATCTTCTTTTATAGCTTTGTGCTTGTTAAAACCGAACACTTTGCACTTTCTGGCTTTACTTATTTATTTATTTTGGTGTAGAAAGTAAACTGTAAAACAACATTAAGCTTTTTTGCAATACTTAAGTCATAATAGTTACATTTTACTCATTTCAACTAATCATTGCTTGTTATGTTATTTTCAGTTTTAGCTTTTTTAAACTCTGTATATACAAGTTTGAAATGTTTTTAAGAATGAATGGCCATCTAAGTTGTGGTGCTATAGTTTGCATTTATTTGAAGACTTTCATTGTTGTAATACATAGGATTGTCCCTGTTTTCTAAATTGGAAAATAGGAAAAGTCACCACAGGACAGGACATGGTAGAACACAATGAATGAAAATAGCAATGATCCAAAGCAACATTGTTTAGAATTCCCTTCAAACAAGTTTAAGCTGTTTAAAAACAAATTAAATAGACTTTATTTTAATTGCGGTTCCTTGTACACTACTGTGTACTTGACAGTAAAATCTTTTTTCACTTGATGTTTTAGTATTTTAAATTGGGATATTATGGTTGTTGTGAAATTTGAAATAATATATATAAAGAGAGTAAGAAATTGACTTTTTTTTTTTTTGGGACAGAGCCTCAAGCTGTCACCCTGGATAGAGTGCTGTGGCATCGCAGCTCACAGCAACCTCCAATTCCTGGGCTCGAGCGAGTCTCCTGCCTCCGCCTCCCAAGTAGCTGGGACTACAGGCGCCCGCCAC
>CAUYRH010123997.1:0-12340 GCA_963574655.1 Perodicticus potto | reverse complement strand
CCTTCTTTACCTATTTCTTTATAAATGTGATTTTCCAATGGTGACTCGTATACTCACATGACTGTTCATATTACGCCTGAGAGTTTATGAGTGCGGTGATTTATATTTTGTTACCACATATTTTATTACATAGTCTATGCAGTGTTCTATCGCAATTCCTTACATTTCTCAAATAAATTCTCTTTTACAATGCAAACAAATACCTTTTAAAATTATTTTAATTATTTTTCCAGAATTATATTTTAGGGATTTTGATCTTTCAGGAATTCAGCATTTGGGATTCTGGCATTTGGGCTTCTGCCTGGCTAGTCTAACATACGCAAATCAATACACTGGCCTTTCGGGATTTTTTTTTTTTTTTTTTTTTTTTTTTTTGATAACGAGCCTCAACTGTCACCCTGGATAGAGTGCTGAGGAATCACAGCTCACAGCAACCTTCAATTCCTGGGCACAAGTGAGTCTCTTGCCTCTGCCTCCCAAGTTGCTGGGACTACAGGCGCCCGCCACAATGCCTGGCCATTTTTTGATTGCAGCCGGGCCTGGGCTGGATTCGAACCCGCCAGCTCAGGTATTTGTGGCTGGCGTCTTAGCCCGTTTAGCCACAGGAGCCGAGCCACGCCTGGCTATTTTTTTGGTGCAGTTTTGACTGGGGCTGCGTTTGAACCCACCACTCTTGGTATATGGGGCCGGCGCCCTACTCACTGAGTCACAGGTGCTGCCCTAAATGATTGTTTCTAACAGAAGCAGAATCATGTCAAGAGTATACTGAAGATACTAAAGTAACAGATTAACTTAGTTAGAAAAAATACTATTTTATCATTCTCTGAAAGATTCTGAAAGAGAATGATAAAAAAAACAAAAAAGAAGAGTTGCTGTTATTATGAAATTTTAATCTGACTAACTCTCACTTGAAAAAGGAAGCTAGATAATCCCGTAGGAATCAAACTACATTTCCTAAATTTTCCTTTTGAAGAATAATGATCATTGCACTCAGAACTGAACTAGCCAGATTTAGAGCAGCAAGGGAACAGTACTTCCACCCTGGGTGACATCACCATGGAAAGCAGAGGGTGTCAGGAAACAGAAGTGGAAAAGAAGAGAGCAGGCGACGTAGCACCAGCCATGGCAGGGGCAGCCACCTGCTGGACGCAGCCCTGGCCTTGCCGCCGAGCGATGGGTCTGCACAGACATGCTAAGCCCACCCAGATCTCCTTTGGCACTGTCATTCTGCTGTCTGCTTGCTCGCTGGTTTCTTTCTAGAAAAGACCAGTAATTGTTTCTTGAAATACTGATAACAGTGTAATCAGGGTATAAGCTAAAATAGGCTTTAACTTTAATAACTATTTTGTCTCAGACTCTTGGGGAAACAGTGGAATAGAGAAGATAAAAAGCAAGGGTTTTAGTCCTCAAAGTAAAAAATCAGCTCATAAGAGAACAATCTTGGGCACACTCATTAGGATGCCTATTGCAGCCGGGTGCAGTGGCTCACCCTATAATCCCAGCACTCTGGGAGGTCGAGACAGGTGGATTGACCAGCCTAAGCCAGAGTGAGACCCTGTCTTTACTAAAAATAGGAAAAAAACTAGCTGGGTGTTGTGGTGAGTAACTGTAGTCTCGGCTACTCAGGGAGGCTGAGGGAAAAGGATCACTTAAGCCCGAGAATTTGAGGTTGCTGTGAGCTATGATGCTATGGCAGTCTACCAAGGGTGACAGAGTGAGACTGTCTCAAAAAAAAAAGACCTAGAGAATATTAAGTGTTGTGGAGAGGTGCAGAAACTGTACCTATTTCTTCTTGACGGGAATGTAACCTGTGTGGCCACTGAGCAAATAAGGTGTGGTTCCTTAAAAAATCACCTTCACAATCCCACATGACGCATAGCACGGAGAGCAGGGACTTGAGAACATCACTGAATACCCCTGTCCACAGCAGCATGGTGACAACAGGCAAGCTGTGGAGCAGGACACACACCCACCAGTGGCTGATGCGTGAACACAATGTGGGTGAGCAGCCTCACGAAGGAAGGAGATTCTGATGCTGTACCATGAGAGAGCCTTGAGGACATCACGTGAACCGAGCATCATGGAAAGCCGAAGATCTTGCTTCCACTCCTGTGGGATCCTAAGAGTAACCAGTTCATGGAGACAGAGAGTAGAAATGTGGCTGCAGGAGTTTGGGAAGGGGGAATGGGGACAGAGTGTTGGTTTTGGAAGATGAAAAGTTCTGATAATAGACACACATGATGTTTACACAATATTGTGAATACATTTAATGCTACAGAACTATGCACTTAAAAATAGTAAAAATGGTTAAAAGCAAAAAAAAAAAAACAGTCGTGGGGAAGCAAACTCCCAAGGATTCCTCAGTTGACTGGTTTAAAACAAGAAGTTCTATGCTCAGCCACTCTTTTCTTTCCTTCAGACAAGTAATCTATGAGAACTCAACACCAGAAAGTATGGGAAAGGATTCTGGAAAGGGAGCAAAGGCAGTGTAGTTTTAAACTTTCTCTGAATCCTCGTATAAAACAGAAAAAGGCAATCAGATAGCAAAACCTGTAGGCAACATTTACAGTATATTTAAGTGACAAACTTACAAACAGCAGAGGATGACCCTGTACCAGCACAAGACCTGCATGGTGGTGCAGGGAGAAGCCAGAGGGTGGTGAGTTTCTGACAGCTGTGAGGACCAGAGGCCACAGAGCAGCCAGAGGCTTGTGCCAGGCTCAGGCCAGGACCAGCCTGAAGCTGGCTGTGGCTGAGTGCAGGGCTCTGCCAAGAGGGCCTCAAAACTGACCTGTTGGTTCAGCAGGGCCCACACTGTAGACACACACCTGGGAGTGGAACAAGCTGGGTAGGAAGGGACAACAGAGGCAGAAAAGAGAGAGAAGGTGAGGAGAGGAACAGGGCCAGAAAACCTGAGAAGGCCAACTCCACATTTCTGTGAGCGACACACATGTACACACGCTCAGGCTCCAGAAGAAGGAACTCTGCCAGGTAAAAAAAGCTGCTCTGAACAAACCTCCTTCCAAGTCTAGGGCAATGACACTACAGACAGAAGATGATCCCTTAGGAACAAATGCTCACCAGCAAACACACAAACAGAAAACAGGCTGAGAGACGTTGGGGAGTCAGAAAGAAAAGGGAGACCTTGTATCAGAATGAGAAAAACTCAGAAATTAGGGGCCAAAATTCAAGAATTGGAAGCAAGGAGTCATTCCAAAAATTGCCAATTGGAAGGCCCACAAGAGCAAGCCGACTGGAGCAGAGTTACTCATGACCTTCAAGGCATCCCATGTGACCCCTGATGCCTGTGTGCTTTCTGTATTCAGATATGTCCAGATACAGGAATTCTTACCACCCTGTCACAATTGCTTGTAGTATTCATATAGTAACATGCTATGCAGGTTTGTAGCTGAGGAGCAACAGGGCAGACACACGCCCAGGTGTGCAGGGGTTGGGGGGCGAAGGGGGCTGCACCGCTGGTTTGTGTAAGTACACGCTGAGGTTCAGGTGTGGGGGGCTGCACCGCTGGTTTAGGTACGTACAGGCTGAGGTTCAGGTGTGGGGGGCTGCGCCGCTGGTTTGTGTAAGTACAGGCTGAGGTTCCACTGCAACAAAGTTGCCTAATGACAGTATTTCTCAGAATGCATCCCTGTTGTTAAGTGACACATGACTGTAACGACTTCAGAGGAAAAGAAAGTGAATAAGGAATATTGTTTTTGAAATAAGAAATGAGGATCCAATAAGAAGGGTATGAGTGACAAACACTCCAGACAGGTGAAGAAACTCTCACCCTAGTACATGAATAACAGGAGTCTCTATAAAATCTAGAACTAATAAAAGAAACAGAACAAATGATTTAAACCATAATTAAAGAACAGTTTCCTGAAATTAAAAAATACTGGAAAGTACATATTGAAAGCATATCTGAGAATACTGACCCTGAATTATGAAGAACACTGAGACCTATTTCAGTAAAATTACTGTGCTTTAGAGGAGGGAAAATGCCCTTTTGACATCTAGGCAAAAACACTACTTAACTTATAAGAAAACGAATTCCGTTATCATCAGATTATCCAACAACAATGTTCTCTGCCCGAAGAAAATAGAATAACATATGTAAGATAGTCAAAGAAGGAAAAACGTGAGGCCAGGATTTTATATCTGTTACCAATATAGCCAGGTGTTGTGGTGGGCACCTGTGGTCCCAGCTACTTGGGAGGCTGAGGCAAGAGAATCGCCTGCGCCCAGGAGCTGGAGTTGCTGTGATCTGTGACCCCCTGGCACTCTACTGAGGGCAACAGAGTAAGACTGTCTCAAAAAAGAAACTGTTACCAATATACAAGGACTGAAAGAACATTTTTCCCAAAAGCACTTTAGGGATCCAGGGAAGAGTGAATTTCAAACACCAAGAAGCACAGAGGTGCCAACCTGAGGGTGAGAGGGATGGGCTGGCAGAGGGGTAACAGCAGGCCCTGGAGAGCCCGGCCTGTGTGCACCGAGCAGGGATAGCCAGCTTGTGTTCTGAACAGGAGAGGAGGTGTCACCATGTCAGTGGAGATGGTGTTAGTATCATTATTCTGTGACTATGGTGCATGCCATGTGGAATCAAGTAACTCGTAATTATGTGATATATTAATTCTGTCATCATCTATGCCCTTCAGAAGTAGGGTAAGAGAAAGGACATAGAATTGTAATATAGAAAAACCAAATGAAAAATCTGTAGTGCTGAATTTGAATTAAAAGCATCAGAATAAATACCTGCTTCCTAAGAACCCTAGAACCAAGGACAGGCTCTGTGTTCACAGCACCCTGGGACCAGGGTAACAAGGACCAACTCGGTATTAACAATCATTCCTAGTAACTTGATTATGGCCTTGAATCCATTTTCCACTAACAGAAGTCAGGGATGTTTGAGAAACAGGTGATATCTGGGTCTAGGGCAGCAAGTGTATAGATAGTTCCAAAATAATCCTTCTACAGCCAACCAGCAAGTCCTGACACAGCCAGGGTCACGCCCTACAGCCAGCAAGTCCTGACAGCCAGGGTCATGCCCTACACACAGCCAGCAAGTCCCTGACACAGCCAGGGTCACGCCCTACAGTCAGCAAGTCCTGACACAGTCAGGGTCACATCCTACAGTCAGCAAGTCCTGACACAGCCAGGGTCACACCCTACACACAGCCAGCAAGTCCTGACACAGCCAGGGTCATGTCTAAAGGACCCAGGTGTCAATGTGAAGAGGCTTCTGCTGGCCACAGATGGGGCAACTTGTGCTTCAAATGGGGGACTAACTGCAATGGATTGAAAGCCTTCCGAGGTGTTAAATCCATGAGCTCACAGTGATGTGAAAACAAACATTGGCTGGTCTTGAAGGATGCCAGGAAACTGGCTTATTCCACTGAGAGCTGAGATTTAACAGCCAAGAACCCAGAGTTTATCCTGCCTTTCTGACAGACTGTACCTCCAGTGACCAGCAGTCAGGGGTGGATAGCACCTCTTTGTCAGCTCATTCCAAGCAACAGGTGAGAAGGAAGGGGCAAGACCTTGTCACCCTACAGCCCTGACAAGTCTCCGGTCTGGGCACTGTGCCTTGTGGTGCTGTGACAATTACCTTCTTACTACCAAGATGCCAATTCCCCAGTAGCTTGGCACTTGTGAAGTCTGCCTTTCCATGGTGCACAGAAATGACCTGAGTCACTGTGAGTCTGACTCAAGCAGAGCCCTGTGGCCAATGTCCCAATCTCCATTGGCTTGGGGACCGGTGGTCTCTTCTCAGTCCCTCTGAAGGATTCAAAAGCTCTTCCCCAGAGCTCTGACAGGAGCAGGGACTGGCTGATGCCAGGAGGCCAGGACAGGAGCCACAGCTGTGGGCTCTTCTCTCCCTCATCTCAATGGCTTTAGCACAAGCTGCTCTCTGAAAAGTGGAAAGAACAAAGGAGGCGGCTGTGGCAGGTGGCGGGCCTTCCTTTGCTTTCACTTCTGCACCTGGCCAGAGAACTGGGTCCTGCAGGAACGTTACCCCAAAGCTGTTTTCACAGGAAGTGTGGCACGATCATCTCTTTCCCAAATGTCTTACTCAATCTCAGCTGCTTTGACTCAGGATGATGTAGGAATGAGCCAAGCCCCATCTGAGAGTGCTGGAAGCTGCCCCTTCACACGCTGTGCCTCCCTGTGCCCACTTGTCCCCTCACATGGGAAGACACACCCTTCCTAGCCCCTCTGGCTCTCCTAGAGGAGCCCACAGCACTTCCCCCTTCTGAAGTTTTAGTGGATTTGTGTGAGTGACCCCAGAGCATGAACTTCTCCTGCTCCTGAGGCACAGGAGCTGCCCTGAGAAAAGGATGCATAGGGCAGGAGTGGTCACTCTGCAGGTGAGCCACAGGACAGGGCACTGGTCAGACTCGCCACCATTGCTGCCCAGCAGTGAGAATGTAGTGACCCATAGCACCACAGAGAACGCACACGCACAGAAAGAACACCCTGCCACAAACCAGAAAGAGGGTTTGAGGGAAAACAGCTGCCTGGCTCCTTGGCCCTGAGATGCAGGAGAGCCTCCCTTAGGCTGTGCTGCTGGCTCTCAGGCAGTAGTGTGGGACAAGGATGCCAGGGGGACAGTGGGAGGCACAAGCCCTGCAGACAGGCCTCCACCACAGGGAGTTGGATGAGAAGCTGAGTGCTTGGGGCACACTTTTCACGCCCCTTTCTATCTTCCTTTTTTGTTTTTTTGAGACATGGTCTTGCTTGTTACCCAGCTGGAGTGCCGTGGTGTCAGCCTAGCTCACTGTAGCCTCCAACTCCTGGGCTCAATCAATCCTCCTGCCTCAGCCTCCCGAGTAGCTAGGTCTACAAGTGTGAGCAATTGAAGCCAGATAATTTTTCTATTTTTTGTAGAGTTGGGTTCTTGCTCTTGCTCAGGCTGTTCCCAAACTCCTGAGCTCAAGTGATTCTCCAGCCTCGGCCTCCCAGAGTACTAGGATTACAGGCATTAGCCATCATGCCCAGCCTCTGTTTTCCTTTATAATCTTTAGACCTCTTAAAATTTACAGTTCTTCAAAATGTAGTTTCTAATATATCTTTTTAGTCCCTATTTAAAATACCAGGTAACTTCCTCCAAACTTGTAAGAGATTTCACTGAACTAAACGAGGTCTGTTACATTAGGTAACATAGTATAGGTCAGTATGAATTGATTTTTTTTTTTTGAGACAGTCTTATTATGTCACCGTGGCATCACAGCTCACAACAATCGCAAACTCTTGGGCTTAAGCAATTCTCTTGCCTCAGCTTCCAAAGTACCTGGGACTACAGGTTCCCACCACAACACCCTGCTATTTTTTGGTTGCAGTTGTCATTGTTGTTTATCTGGCCCAGGCTGGTTTCGAACCCGCCAGCCTCGGTGCATGTGCCCAGTGCTGTGACCCCTGTGCTATTGGCACTGAGCCTATAAATTGATTTTTAGACAGAGATAAGCCAAAATAAACTACATACTTCTTAGGTACAAAACAAAATAAAACCCTTAAATAAACCAAAAACTCAAACTGAAAAGTTAAGCTAAAAAATTTCCAGACAGGCTGGATGCGGTGGTTCATGCCTGTAATCCCAGAACTCTGGGAGGCCGACGTGTGTCAGGGCCTGAGTCACCGTGTCTCTGGCCCCGGCCCAGGGCCTCGTTGAGGCCGGGAAGCTAGGTCTCAGGCCCCGGCCCACTCAACTGTCTGGGTGTGAGCTGCTGAGCTAGCTTACTTGGGTTAGGTCTCGTTCAGGTCTCAGGTGCCGAAAAACCTTAGAAGTCACAGTCAATATTAGTAGGAGCGAGCATCTCAGTAGCAGTCTCAGTAGAGGAGCACTGATCAGATGTCCTCTGAGCAAGAAGTGGAGCCAAAGGAGGAGCCCCGGCTAACTTTGCCTGAAGCTACTTATAGAAGTAATCCTGTGGCCGCCTATGCCACAGGTGTGGAGACTGCTAACCAATGATGTACATACTTTCCTGCTCTTGTGAGTCTCACTAACGAAAGCCAATGATGTTAATTTCCTTCCCCAATCCCTTACTGCCAAGGTATTTCTCATAGGTGCCTCCTACAAAGGTGGGAGGATCCCTATTAGCTCAGGAGTTCGAGACCAGACTGAGCAAGAATGAAACCCTGTCTCTACTAAAAACAGAAAAACTAGCCGGGTGTCATTGTGTGTACTTGTAGTCCCAGCTACTGGGGAGGCTGAAGCAAGAGGATCCCTTGAGCCCTGGAGTTTGAGGTTGCTGTGAGCTATGACGCCACAGCATTCTAGTCTGGGTGCCAGAGTGAGACTCTAAAAAAAAAGAAAAGAATAAACAAACCAATTTCCAACTGTACAATTTGTAGTATTAAAGTACAAATTACAATACCGTAAAGCCATATAAGTCTCAAAAAAGTACTAAAATGTAATTCAATGCACAGGAGTACTGTTTCAAGTAAGCTAAATTTAATATGCAGGGGCAGTCAAGATTAAAGTCACCTGGCCAATGTTAACAATGACAGTTTAGAGATGTGCTGGCTGGCACAGCACCAGGCAGTGAGCACGTTCCACACCCAGACTACTGATATTCATCGCTGGCTCCCCTGACTCATTAGTCAGCGGGACATCAGTGTGAGAGGGCACAGAGCACTTACAAATTAGTTTCATTTTAAAATGAAAATTCAGCAGTCCCCAAGTTACAAGCATCCAACTAATGTTCAATTTGCACTCACGAATGGAGGCTATTACAGGTGATAGGCTTTTGTTCCAACTTACATGTGCATTCAACTTAATAACAAACCTACAGAACCTACCTTGTTTGTAATCTGGGGACTGCCTGTATGTAAACCCAGAGGTGAAGAGTCACTATTGGCTGGGATCTTCAGGTGTAAGGTATTACAGACCAGCCCACCTACATGTAGAGCAAATGGCAGAGAGGAAGACAGCACCCAGCTGGCTGTGCTGAAGCCCTCTGTCCCTGTCTACTCAGTCTCGGTGGGATCCGTTCTGTGCATGTTTGGGTTCCATACTCACCTAAACCTTTTTGCCCAGGGTTCTTAGCAAAAGTAAAGGTAAACTGATAAAAGTCTTTAAACTTCGCTGTGTCCTTAAGCTCTTGTTCCAATCTTGGCAGAAGAGCCTTTAGCTTCTCTGTGCTATCGCACCTGTGACAATAGAGACAGTGGCTTGTTACCTGTGGCAGACATGCTCCCTGGTTGATCCTCCCTCCTACCCCACAGAAACTGTGACCTGTACGTGGCTCCAGCTGGAGACCATGTTTCCCACCTTCCCTGGCAGTGTAGAGCAGCCCGAGCCCAGTTCTAAGTGATGGACTATGAGTGAGTTACAGTGGACAACTTCCATCCGCTCTGACAAAGGATTGTGAACACAGCTGCACGGATCTCAGTAAGCTGCAGCCCTGGGTTGTAGACTGTGAAC
The DNA here is from genome assembly GCA_963574655.1 of Perodicticus potto. Lineage (NCBI taxonomy): Eukaryota > Metazoa > Chordata > Mammalia > Primates > Lorisidae > Perodicticus > Perodicticus potto. The sequence continues at coordinate 2,913 of CAUYRH010123997.1, read as the reverse complement.
GGGGGACTGTGTGAATTATTTCTCAATACAACTGTCACTAAAAACACCAAAACCACGATGGTTTGCCCTCTCTTTGTGAGTTGGAAATGACAGTATGGCCTAATTCTGCACTGTGGCCATGCTGTGACCTTCACAATACCCAAGGAGGACACAGTGACAAGATGGAAGGACTTGTGGACCCGAGCTGCCTGCTAGCTTGGACCATGGCCACCTCTGCACTGTCACTCAAGAGGAAAATGAGCCCATATTATTAGTCAAGCTGCTGTATTTAGGGGTCTCTTCATTACAGCAGGTTAGATTTTAAATATCCAACTATTATAAAACACAGCTCTATATTATTTTATTTTATTTTTATTTATTTATTTATTTTGAGACAAAGTGTCAAGCTGTCACCCTAGGTAGAATGCCGTGGTGTCACTGCTCACAGCAACCTCAAACTCCTGGGCTTAAGCGATCCTCTTGCCTCAGCCTCCCAAGTAGCTGAGACTACAGGTGCCCGCTACAATGCCCGGCTATATTTTGGTCGTAGTTGTCATTGTTTGGTGGGCCTGAGCTGGATACGAACCTGCCAGCACCAGTGTATGTGGCTGGCACTGTAGCCACTTGAGCTATAGGCACCAAGCCTCTATATATTTTAAAATGGGATTTTCTTCCAAAAAGTCAATAACCTTTAAAAATATAAACGGTCTTTAAGACAGAAATCTAAAATAGTGAACCAAAATCTTTAATTTTGAACTCATGGCAAGGAATAGAATATAAGCAACCTAAGGAAAGAAAGCTGAGGAAAGCCCTGGAGTGGACAGAAAAGCCCATGAAGAACTAAATAAGATCCAGTCAGCCACGCGCCACGACGCATAGGTCACAGTGGAGCGCACATGTTGACAGTGGCCCCTGACACATCCCCATCGCTTAGTGGCAGCTTTGTCACTGTACCCATTGCAGCATGGTGGCACAGGGCACTGCCTTTCTACGTGTATGTGTGTTTGCACACACAAATGCTCACTGCTGTGTCACAGCTGTGCAAGCATGCAGCCCGGGGCAACAGGCCCTGCCCTGCAGCCTCAGTAAGCTGCGCATCTGGGACTCCTGCACGACAATGCAGAGCTCAGACAGCATCCTGGTCACTAAGTGCACAGGACGAGACTGGATGAGTGTGAGCCCACATGCCATCCACAGGCTGCCCTGCAGTCCGCCAGGGGAGCAGAGTAGCCGCACTCCCCTGCAGGGGCTCCCTTCATGTGCTTTTGAGGTTGATATGAATGGGACCTCAGTGAGTCTCATTTCATGTCTGTCTTTATTTTTTGCCTTTATCATGAAGGTGAGGTTCATTCCTGTGGTTTGCATAGCTCCAGCTGGTTCATCTTATCTTCCAGACACAACTGTTGTATCCCTATTTTATAATTTGGAGATCCTACTGTTGGAGAACACTCTGGTTGTTGCTAGTTTTCTGGTTACCAGTAATGCTGTCAATGTTTCTGTATGCACACCAGCATCCTTGTGAAAGCTCAAGGCCAGATATCCCAACCTGAGAGGACTGGCTGACAACTCGTGCTATCACAGTACCCGAGAGTGCCTACTGCGCACCTCTGCACCAACATTTCCGTCGTGTGTTATTTTGCCATTCCTGAGGATAGGTTCTGTTGTGGGGTTCTATTTCCTTGTGGTTCTGATTTGTACTTCCCCAGTGGATGGCATAGAACACCTTCTTAGATTTTTCCTAGCCATCTGGTTATCCTCTTTTGTGGAGTGCTTGTTCAAATCTCTTGTGCATTTTTCTCTTTTTTTTGGCTGGGGCTGGGTTTGAACCCACCACATCCAGTATATGGGGCCAGCGCCCTACTCCTTTGAGCCACAGGTGCTGTCCTCTTGTGCATTTTTCAATTAAGCTTTTTTTTATTGTCTTATAGAAATTCTAGAAATTAGACTAGAGATACACAATTCTGTCAGGTATTTTTAAATAACACTCATCCAGAATGTAGATTACCTTTCTACTTCCTTTACCGTGTTTCTTAATGACTAGAAGTTCTGATTTTTACTATATTTCATTCTACCAGACTTTTCCTTTAGAGAGAGAGTATGTGTGTGTGTGTTGTGATGTTTTAAAACCTACCCTACTGCATGGTCATAAAAAGATTTTCTTCCTATATTATTTTCTACAGGATTTTTGCTTTTGCCTTTGGTATTAAAACCTACAATTCCCTTGAAACTCATTTTTGTGTATGGTGTGAAATACAGGTCAGTATTACTTTGTTCCGTATGACTAATTTTCTCAGGACTCCTCGTTTACTGTTGTCACAAATCAAATGCTTCCATTTACATGGATTTGCATTGCTTCTGAGCTCTATATATTTTTCCCACTGGTCCATTTATCTGTTCTGGCACTCAATACTACCTTGGTCTTTAAGTGGCTATTTTTGTTTTTGTTTTTTTTCAGAGACAGAGTCTTACTTTATCGCCCTCGGTAGAGTGCCATGGCGTCACATAGCTCACAGCATCCTCCAAGTTCTGGGCTTAGGTGATTCTCTTGCCTCAGCCTCCTGAGTAGCTGGGACTACTGATGCCTGCCAAAATGCCCAGTTATTTATTTTTTTTGTTATTGCAGTTAGGCTGGGGCTGGGTTCAAACCTGCTACCCTTGGTATATGGGGCCGGCGCCTTATCCACTGAGCCACAGGCGCTTTCCCAGTGGCTATTTTTGACTGCACATTTTCATATAAATTTCAAATTGGCTTGTCCAATTTTGCATACATAAACTCATTGTCTATCAGGATTTTTTTTTTTTTTTTGAGACAGAGCCTCAAGCTGTCACCCTGGATAGAGTGCTGTGGCATCACAGCTTACAGCAACCTCCAATTCCTGGGCTCAAGCGAGTCTCTTGCCTCTGCCTCCCAAGTAGCTGGGACTACAGGCACCC